>OX608073.1:196759773-196933598 GCA_951509635.1 Eupeodes luniger | reverse complement strand
GATAATGATAATGATAATGATAATGATAATGATAATGATAATGATAATGATAATGATAATGATAATGATAATGATAATGATAATGATAATGATAATGATAATGATAATGATAATGATAATGATAATGATAATGATAATGATAATGATAATGATAATGATAATGATAATGATAATGATAATGATAATGATAATGATAATGATAATGATAATGATAATGATAATGATAATGATAATGATAATGATAATGATAATGATAATGATAATGATAATGATAATGATAATGATAATGATAATGATAATGATAATGATAATGATAATGATAATGATAATGATAATGATAATGATAATGATAATGATAATGATAATGATAATGATAATGATAATGATAATGATAATGATAATGATAATGATAATGATAATGATAATGATAATGATAATGATAATGATAATGATAATGATAATGATAATGATAATGATAATGATAATGATAATGATAATGATAATGATAATGATAATGATAATGATAATGATAATGATAATGATAATGATAATGATAATGATAATGATAATGATAATGATAATGATAATGATAATGATAATGATAATGATAATGATAATGATAATGATAATGATAATGATAATGATAATGATAATGATAATGATAATGATAATGATAATGATAATGATAATGATAATGATAATGATAATGATAATGATAATGATAATGATAATGATAATGATAATGATAATGATAATGATAATGATAATGATAATGATAATGATAATGATAATGATAATGATAATGATAATGATAATGATAATGATAATGATAATGATAATGATAATGATAATGATAATGATAATGATAATGATAATGATAATGATAATGATAATGATAATGATAATGATAATGATAATGATAATGATAATGATAATGATAATGATAATGATAATGATAATGATAATGATAATGATAATGATAATGATAATGATAATGATAATGATAATGATAATGATAATGATAATGATAATGATAATGATAATGATAATGATAATGATAATGATAATGATAATGATAATGATAATGATAATGATAATGATAATGATAATGATAATGATAATGATAATGATAATGATAATGATAATGATAATGATAATGATAATGATAATGATAATGATAATGATAATGATAATGATAATGATAATGATAATGATAATGATAATGATAATGATAATGATAATGATAATGATAATGATAATGATAATGATAATGATAATGATAATGATAATGATAATGATAATGATAATGATAATGATAATGATAATGATAATGATAATGATAATGATAATGATAATGATAATGATAATGATAATGATAATGATAATGATAATGATAATGATAATGATAATGATAATGATAATGATAATGATAATGATAATGATAATGATAATGATAATGATAATGATAATGATAATGATAATGATAATGATAATGATAATGATAATGATAATGATAATGATAATGATAATGATAATGATAATGATAATGATAATGATAATGATAATGATAATGATAATGATAATGATAATGATAATGATAATGATAATGATAATGATAATGATAATGATAATGATAATGATAATGATAATGATAATGATAATGATAATGATAATGATAATGATAATGATAATGATAATGATAATGATAATGATAATGATAATGATAATGATAATGATAATGATAATGATAATGATAATGATAATGATAATGATAATGATAATGATAATGATAATGATAATGATAATGATAATGATAATGATAATGATAATGATAATGATAATGATAATGATAATGATAATGATAATGATAATGATAATGATAATGATAATGATAATGATAATGATAATGATAATGATAATGATAATGATAATGATAATGATAATGATAATGATAATGATAATGATAATGATAATGATAATGATAATGATAATGATAATGATAATGATAATGATAATGATAATGATAATGATAATGATAATGATAATGATAATGATAATGATAATGATAATGATAATGATAATGATAATGATAATGATAATGATAATGATAATGATAATGATAATGATAATGATAATGATAATGATAATGATAATGATAATGATAATGATAATGATAATGATAATGATAATGATAATGATAATGATAATGATAATGATAATGATAATGATAATGATAATGATAATGATAATGATAATGATAATGATAATGATAATGATAATGATAATGATAATGATAATGATAATGATAATGATAATGATAATGATAATGATAATGATAATGATAATGATAATGATAATGATAATGATAATGATAATGATAATGATAATGATAATGATAATGATAATGATAATGATAATGATAATGATAATGATAATGATAATGATAATGATAATGATAATGATAATGATAATGATAATGATAATGATAATGATAATGATAATGATAATGATAATGATAATGATAATGATAATGATAATGATAATGATAATGATAATGATAATGATAATGATAATGATAATGATAATGATAATGATAATGATAATGATAATGATAATGATAATGATAATGATAATGATAATGATAATGATAATGATAATGATAATGATAATGATAATGATAATGATAATGATAATGATAATGATAATGATAATGATAATGATAATGATAATGATAATGATAATGATAATGATAATGATAATGATAATGATAATGATAATGATAATGATAATGATAATGATAATGATAATGATAATGATAATGATAATGATAATGATAATGATAATGATAATGATAATGATAATGATAATGATAATGATAATGATAATGATAATGATAATGATAATGATAATGATAATGATAATGATAATGATAATGATAATGATAATGATAATGATAATGATAATGATAATGATAATGATAATGATAATGATAATGATAATGATAATGATAATGATAATGATAATGATAATGATAATGATAATGATAATGATAATGATAATGATAATGATAATGATAATGATAATGATAATGATAATGATAATGATAATGATAATGATAATGATAATGATAATGATAATGATAATGATAATGATAATGATAATGATAATGATAATGATAATGATAATGATAATGATAATGATAATGATAATGATAATGATAATGATAATGATAATGATAATGATAATGATAATGATAATGATAATGATAATGATAATGATAATGATAATGATAATGATAATGATAATGATAATGATAATGATAATGATAATGATAATGATAATGATAATGATAATGATAATGATAATGATAATGATAATGATAATGATAATGATAATGATAATGATAATGATAATGATAATGATAATGATAATGATAATGATAATGATAATGATAATGATAATGATAATGATAATGATAATGATAATGATAATGATAATGATAATGATAATGATAATGATAATGATAATGATAATGATAATGATAATGATAATGATAATGATAATGATAATGATAATGATAATGATAATGATAATGATAATGATAATGATAATGATAATGATAATGATAATGATAATGATAATGATAATGATAATGATAATGATAATGATAATGATAATGATAATGATAATGATAATGATAATGATAATGATAATGATAATGATAATGATAATGATAATGATAATGATAATGATAATGATAATGATAATGATAATGATAATGATAATGATAATGATAATGATAATGATAATGATAATGATAATGATAATGATAATGATAATGATAATGATAATGATAATGATAATGATAATGATAATGATAATGATAATGATAATGATAATGATAATGATAATGATAATGATAATGATAATGATAATGATAATGATAATGATAATGATAATGATAATGATAATGATAATGATAATGATAATGATAATGATAATGATAATGATAATGATAATGATAATGATAATGATAATGATAATGATAATGATAATGATAATGATAATGATAATGATAATGATAATGATAATGATAATGATAATGATAATGATAATGATAATGATAATGATAATGATAATGATAATGATAATGATAATGATAATGATAATGATAATGATAATGATAATGATAATGATAATGATAATGATAATGATAATGATAATGATAATGATAATGATAATGATAATGATAATGATAATGATAATGATAATGATAATGATAATGATAATGATAATGATAATGATAATGATAATGATAATGATAATGATAATGATAATGATAATGATAATGATAATGATAATGATAATGATAATGATAATGATAATGATAATGATAATGATAATGATAATGATAATGATAATGATAATGATAATGATAATGATAATGATAATGATAATGATAATGATAATGATAATGATAATGATAATGATAATGATAATGATAATGATAATGATAATGATAATGATAATGATAATGATAATGATAATGATAATGATAATGATAATGATAATGATAATGATAATGATAATGATAATGATAATGATAATGATAATGATAATGATAATGATAATGATAATGATAATGATAATGATAATGATAATGATAATGATAATGATAATGATAATGATAATGATAATGATAATGATAATGATAATGATAATGATAATGATAATGATAATGATAATGATAATGATAATGATAATGATAATGATAATGATAATGATAATGATAATGATAATGATAATGATAATGATAATGATAATGATAATGATAATGATAATGATAATGATAATGATAATGATAATGATAATGATAATGATAATGATAATGATAATGATAATGATAATGATAATGATAATGATAATGATAATGATAATGATAATGATAATGATAATGATAATGATAATGATAATGATAATGATAATGATAATGATAATGATAATGATAATGATAATGATAATGATAATGATAATGATAATGATAATGATAATGATAATGATAATGATAATGATAATGATAATGATAATGATAATGATAATGATAATGATAATGATAATGATAATGATAATGATAATGATAATGATAATGATAATGATAATGATAATGATAATGATAATGATAATGATAATGATAATGATAATGATAATGATAATGATAATGATAATGATAATGATAATGATAATGATAATGATAATGATAATGATAATGATAATGATAATGATAATGATAATGATAATGATAATGATAATGATAATGATAATGATAATGATAATGATAATGATAATGATAATGATAATGATAATGATAATGATAATGATAATGATAATGATAATGATAATGATAATGATAATGATAATGATAATGATAATGATAATGATAATGATAATGATAATGATAATGATAATGATAATGATAATGATAATGATAATGATAATGATAATGATAATGATAATGATAATGATAATGATAATGATAATGATAATGATAATGATAATGATAATGATAATGATAATGATAATGATAATGATAATGATAATGATAATGATAATGATAATGATAATGATAATGATAATGATAATGATAATGATAATGATAATGATAATGATAATGATAATGATAATGATAATGATAATGATAATGATAATGATAATGATAATGATAATGATAATGATAATGATAATGATAATGATAATGATAATGATAATGATAATGATAATGATAATGATAATGATAATGATAATGATAATGATAATGATAATGATAATGATAATGATAATGATAATGATAATGATAATGATAATGATAATGATAATGATAATGATAATGATAATGATAATGATAATGATAATGATAATGATAATGATAATGATAATGATAATGATAATGATAATGATAATGATAATGATAATGATAATGATAATGATAATGATAATGATAATGATAATGATAATGATAATGATAATGATAATGATAATGATAATGATAATGATAATGATAATGATAATGATAATGATAATGATAATGATAATGATAATGATAATGATAATGATAATGATAATGATAATGATAATGATAATGATAATGATAATGATAATGATAATGATAATGATAATGATAATGATAATGATAATGATAATGATAATGATAATGATAATGATAATGATAATGATAATGATAATGATAATGATAATGATAATGATAATGATAATGATAATGATAATGATAATGATAATGATAATGATAATGATAATGATAATGATAATGATAATGATAATGATAATGATAATGATAATGATAATGATAATGATAATGATAATGATAATGATAATGATAATGATAATGATAATGATAATGATAATGATAATGATAATGATAATGATAATGATAATGATAATGATAATGATAATGATAATGATAATGATAATGATAATGATAATGATAATGATAATGATAATGATAATGATAATGATAATGATAATGATAATGATAATGATAATGATAATGATAATGATAATGATAATGATAATGATAATGATAATGATAATGATAATGATAATGATAATGATAATGATAATGATAATGATAATGATAATGATAATGATAATGATAATGATAATGATAATGATAATGATAATGATAATGATAATGATAATGATAATGATAATGATAATGATAATGATAATGATAATGATAATGATAATGATAATGATAATGATAATGATAATGATAATGATAATGATAATGATAATGATAATGATAATGATAATGATAATGATAATGATAATGATAATGATAATGATAATGATAATGATAATGATAATGATAATGATAATGATAATGATAATGATAATGATAATGATAATGATAATGATAATGATAATGATAATGATAATGATAATGATAATGATAATGATAATGATAATGATAATGATAATGATAATGATAATGATAATGATAATGATAATGATAATGATAATGATAATGATAATGATAATGATAATGATAATGATAATGATAATGATAATGATAATGATAATGATAATGATAATGATAATGATAATGATAATGATAATGATAATGATAATGATAATGATAATGATAATGATAATGATAATGATAATGATAATGATAATGATAATGATAATGATAATGATAATGATAATGATAATGATAATGATAATGATAATGATAATGATAATGATAATGATAATGATAATGATAATGATAATGATAATGATAATGATAATGATAATGATAATGATAATGATAATGATAATGATAATGATAATGATAATGATAATGATAATGATAATGATAATGATAATGATAATGATAATGATAATGATAATGATAATGATAATGATAATGATAATGATAATGATAATGATAATGATAATGATAATGATAATGATAATGATAATGATAATGATAATGATAATGATAATGATAATGATAATGATAATGATAATGATAATGATAATGATAATGATAATGATAATGATAATGATAATGATAATGATAATGATAATGATAATGATAATGATAATGATAATGATAATGATAATGATAATGATAATGATAATGATAATGATAATGATAATGATAATGATAATGATAATGATAATGATAATGATAATGATAATGATAATGATAATGATAATGATAATGATAATGATAATGATAATGATAATGATAATGATAATGATAATGATAATGATAATGATAATGATAATGATAATGATAATGATAATGATAATGATAATGATAATGATAATGATAATGATAATGATAATGATAATGATAATGATAATGATAATGATAATGATAATGATAATGATAATGATAATGATAATGATAATGATAATGATAATGATAATGATAATGATAATGATAATGATAATGATAATGATAATGATAATGATAATGATAATGATAATGATAATGATAATGATAATGATAATGATAATGATAATGATAATGATAATGATAATGATAATGATAATGATAATGATAATGATAATGATAATGATAATGATAATGATAATGATAATGATAATGATAATGATAATGATAATGATAATGATAATGATAATGATAATGATAATGATAATGATAATGATAATGATAATGATAATGATAATGATAATGATAATGATAATGATAATGATAATGATAATGATAATGATAATGATAATGATAATGATAATGATAATGATAATGATAATGATAATGATAATGATAATGATAATGATAATGATAATGATAATGATAATGATAATGATAATGATAATGATAATGATAATGATAATGATAATGATAATGATAATGATAATGATAATGATAATGATAATGATAATGATAATGATAATGATAATGATAATGATAATGATAATGATAATGATAATGATAATGATAATGATAATGATAATGATAATGATAATGATAATGATAATGATAATGATAATGATAATGATAATGATAATGATAATGATAATGATAATGATAATGATAATGATAATGATAATGATAATGATAATGATAATGATAATGATAATGATAATGATAATGATAATGATAATGATAATGATAATGATAATGATAATGATAATGATAATGATAATGATAATGATAATGATAATGATAATGATAATGATAATGATAATGATAATGATAATGATAATGATAATGATAATGATAATGATAATGATAATGATAATGATAATGATAATGATAATGATAATGATAATGATAATGATAATGATAATGATAATGATAATGATAATGATAATGATAATGATAATGATAATGATAATGATAATGATAATGATAATGATAATGATAATGATAATGATAATGATAATGATAATGATAATGATAATGATAATGATAATGATAATGATAATGATAATGATAATGATAATGATAATGATAATGATAATGATAATGATAATGATAATGATAATGATAATGATAATGATAATGATAATGATAATGATAATGATAATGATAATGATAATGATAATGATAATGATAATGATAATGATAATGATAATGATAATGATAATGATAATGATAATGATAATGATAATGATAATGATAATGATAATGATAATGATAATGATAATGATAATGATAATGATAATGATAATGATAATGATAATGATAATGATAATGATAATGATAATGATAATGATAATGATAATGATAATGATAATGATAATGATAATGATAATGATAATGATAATGATAATGATAATGATAATGATAATGATAATGATAATGATAATGATAATGATAATGATAATGATAATGATAATGATAATGATAATGATAATGATAATGATAATGATAATGATAATGATAATGATAATGATAATGATAATGATAATGATAATGATAATGATAATGATAATGATAATGATAATGATAATGATAATGATAATGATAATGATAATGATAATGATAATGATAATGATAATGATAATGATAATGATAATGATAATGATAATGATAATGATAATGATAATGATAATGATAATGATAATGATAATGATAATGATAATGATAATGATAATGATAATGATAATGATAATGATAATGATAATGATAATGATAATGATAATGATAATGATAATGATAATGATAATGATAATGATAATGATAATGATAATGATAATGATAATGATAATGATAATGATAATGATAATGATAATGATAATGATAATGATAATGATAATGATAATGATAATGATAATGATAATGATAATGATAATGATAATGATAATGATAATGATAATGATAATGATAATGATAATGATAATGATAATGATAATGATAATGATAATGATAATGATAATGATAATGATAATGATAATGATAATGATAATGATAATGATAATGATAATGATAATGATAATGATAATGATAATGATAATGATAATGATAATGATAATGATAATGATAATGATAATGATAATGATAATGATAATGATAATGATAATGATAATGATAATGATAATGATAATGATAATGATAATGATAATGATAATGATAATGATAATGATAATGATAATGATAATGATAATGATAATGATAATGATAATGATAATGATAATGATAATGATAATGATAATGATAATGATAATGATAATGATAATGATAATGATAATGATAATGATAATGATAATGATAATGATAATGATAATGATAATGATAATGATAATGATAATGATAATGATAATGATAATGATAATGATAATGATAATGATAATGATAATGATAATGATAATGATAATGATAATGATAATGATAATGATAATGATAATGATAATGATAATGATAATGATAATGATAATGATAATGATAATGATAATGATAATGATAATGATAATGATAATGATAATGATAATGATAATGATAATGATAATGATAATGATAATGATAATGATAATGATAATGATAATGATAATGATAATGATAATGATAATGATAATGATAATGATAATGATAATGATAATGATAATGATAATGATAATGATAATGATAATGATAATGATAATGATAATGATAATGATAATGATAATGATAATGATAATGATAATGATAATGATAATGATAATGATAATGATAATGATAATGATAATGATAATGATAATGATAATGATAATGATAATGATAATGATAATGATAATGATAATGATAATGATAATGATAATGATAATGATAATGATAATGATAATGATAATGATAATGATAATGATAATGATAATGATAATGATAATGATAATGATAATGATAATGATAATGATAATGATAATGATAATGATAATGATAATGATAATGATAATGATAATGATAATGATAATGATAATGATAATGATAATGATAATGATAATGATAATGATAATGATAATGATAATGATAATGATAATGATAATGATAATGATAATGATAATGATAATGATAATGATAATGATAATGATAATGATAATGATAATGATAATGATAATGATAATGATAATGATAATGATAATGATAATGATAATGATAATGATAATGATAATGATAATGATAATGATAATGATAATGATAATGATAATGATAATGATAATGATAATGATAATGATAATGATAATGATAATGATAATGATAATGATAATGATAATGATAATGATAATGATAATGATAATGATAATGATAATGATAATGATAATGATAATGATAATGATAATGATAATGATAATGATAATGATAATGATAATGATAATGATAATGATAATGATAATGATAATGATAATGATAATGATAATGATAATGATAATGATAATGATAATGATAATGATAATGATAATGATAATGATAATGATAATGATAATGATAATGATAATGATAATGATAATGATAATGATAATGATAATGATAATGATAATGATAATGATAATGATAATGATAATGATAATGATAATGATAATGATAATGATAATGATAATGATAATGATAATGATAATGATAATGATAATGATAATGATAATGATAATGATAATGATAATGATAATGATAATGATAATGATAATGATAATGATAATGATAATGATAATGATAATGATAATGATAATGATAATGATAATGATAATGATAATGATAATGATAATGATAATGATAATGATAATGATAATGATAATGATAATGATAATGATAATGATAATGATAATGATAATGATAATGATAATGATAATGATAATGATAATGATAATGATAATGATAATGATAATGATAATGATAATGATAATGATAATGATAATGATAATGATAATGATAATGATAATGATAATGATAATGATAATGATAATGATAATGATAATGATAATGATAATGATAATGATAATGATAATGATAATGATAATGATAATGATAATGATAATGATAATGATAATGATAATGATAATGATAATGATAATGATAATGATAATGATAATGATAATGATAATGATAATGATAATGATAATGATAATGATAATGATAATGATAATGATAATGATAATGATAATGATAATGATAATGATAATGATAATGATAATGATAATGATAATGATAATGATAATGATAATGATAATGATAATGATAATGATAATGATAATGATAATGATAATGATAATGATAATGATAATGATAATGATAATGATAATGATAATGATAATGATAATGATAATGATAATGATAATGATAATGATAATGATAATGATAATGATAATGATAATGATAATGATAATGATAATGATAATGATAATGATAATGATAATGATAATGATAATGATAATGATAATGATAATGATAATGATAATGATAATGATAATGATAATGATAATGATAATGATAATGATAATGATAATGATAATGATAATGATAATGATAATGATAATGATAATGATAATGATAATGATAATGATAATGATAATGATAATGATAATGATAATGATAATGATAATGATAATGATAATGATAATGATAATGATAATGATAATGATAATGATAATGATAATGATAATGATAATGATAATGATAATGATAATGATAATGATAATGATAATGATAATGATAATGATAATGATAATGATAATGATAATGATAATGATAATGATAATGATAATGATAATGATAATGATAATGATAATGATAATGATAATGATAATGATAATGATAATGATAATGATAATGATAATGATAATGATAATGATAATGATAATGATAATGATAATGATAATGATAATGATAATGATAATGATAATGATAATGATAATGATAATGATAATGATAATGATAATGATAATGATAATGATAATGATAATGATAATGATAATGATAATGATAATGATAATGATAATGATAATGATAATGATAATGATAATGATAATGATAATGATAATGATAATGATAATGATAATGATAATGATAATGATAATGATAATGATAATGATAATGATAATGATAATGATAATGATAATGATAATGATAATGATAATGATAATGATAATGATAATGATAATGATAATGATAATGATAATGATAATGATAATGATAATGATAATGATAATGATAATGATAATGATAATGATAATGATAATGATAATGATAATGATAATGATAATGATAATGATAATGATAATGATAATGATAATGATAATGATAATGATAATGATAATGATAATGATAATGATAATGATAATGATAATGATAATGATAATGATAATGATAATGATAATGATAATGATAATGATAATGATAATGATAATGATAATGATAATGATAATGATAATGATAATGATAATGATAATGATAATGATAATGATAATGATAATGATAATGATAATGATAATGATAATGATAATGATAATGATAATGATAATGATAATGATAATGATAATGATAATGATAATGATAATGATAATGATAATGATAATGATAATGATAATGATAATGATAATGATAATGATAATGATAATGATAATGATAATGATAATGATAATGATAATGATAATGATAATGATAATGATAATGATAATGATAATGATAATGATAATGATAATGATAATGATAATGATAATGATAATGATAATGATAATGATAATGATAATGATAATGATAATGATAATGATAATGATAATGATAATGATAATGATAATGATAATGATAATGATAATGATAATGATAATGATAATGATAATGATAATGATAATGATAATGATAATGATAATGATAATGATAATGATAATGATAATGATAATGATAATGATAATGATAATGATAATGATAATGATAATGATAATGATAATGATAATGATAATGATAATGATAATGATAATGATAATGATAATGATAATGATAATGATAATGATAATGATAATGATAATGATAATGATAATGATAATGATAATGATAATGATAATGATAATGATAATGATAATGATAATGATAATGATAATGATAATGATAATGATAATGATAATGATAATGATAATGATAATGATAATGATAATGATAATGATAATGATAATGATAATGATAATGATAATGATAATGATAATGATAATGATAATGATAATGATAATGATAATGATAATGATAATGATAATGATAATGATAATGATAATGATAATGATAATGATAATGATAATGATAATGATAATGATAATGATAATGATAATGATAATGATAATGATAATGATAATGATAATGATAATGATAATGATAGATGATAATGATAATGATAATGATAATGATAATGATAATGATAATGATAATGATAATGATAATGATAATGATAATGATAATGATAATGATAATGATAATGATAATGATAATGATAATGATAATGATAATGATAATGATAATGATAATGATAATGATAATGATAATGATAATGATAATGATAATGATAATGATAATGATAATGATAATGATAATGATAATGATAATGATAATGATAATGATAATGATAATGATAATGATAATGATAATGATAATGATAATGATAATGATAATGATAATGATAATGATAATGATAATGATAATGATAATGATAATGATAATGATAATGATAATGATAATGATAATGATAATGATAATGATAATGATAATGATAATGATAATGATAATGATAATGATAATGATAATGATAATGATAATGATAATGATAATGATAATGATAATGATAATGATAATGATAATGATAATGATAATGATAATGATAATGATAATGATAATGATAATGATAATGATAATGATAATGATAATGATAATGATAATGATAATGATAATGATAATGATAATGATAATGATAATGATAATGATAATGATAATGATAATGATAATGATAATGATAATGATAATGATAATGATAATGATAATGATAATGATAATGATAATGATAATGATAATGATAATGATAATGATAATGATAATGATAATGATAATGATAATGATAATGATAATGATAATGATAATGATAATGATAATGATAATGATAATGATAATGATAATGATAATGATAATGATAATGATAATGATAATGATAATGATAATGATAATGATAATGATAATGATAATGATAATGATAATGATAATGATAATGATAATGATAATGATAATGATAATGATAATGATAATGATAATGATAATGATAATGATAATGATAATGATAATGATAATGATAATGATAATGATAATGATAATGATAATGATAATGATAATGATAATGATAATGATAATGATAATGATAATGATAATGATAATGATAATGATAATGATAATGATAATGATAATGATAATGATAATGATAATGATAATGATAATGATAATGATAATGATAATGATAATAATAATGATGATGATTTTTATGTTATGTATCATAATTATTAGTCTAAATGTAGTGTGTAACTTTAAATAATAAATATAAATTATAACGCCAAATTGTGCGTTGAATTGCATATTTATGTGTGAAAGCTAACGGTGCTAACCCATATTATAGTGTTGTCCCTTGTCCCCACCCAGTGAGTGAAATGATTTGTTTTGAAATTAACGTTCCTACATTCCGTCCAACGCTACTTACAGCTATTCTACCACCGCTATCAATACCGGGATGTAAAAAAAATGTAAACAAAACGCAAATATAGTGTTTTCGGTTGGTACCGTTTGACAAGTTTCAATATTGTTAATATTGAATTGAATTTATGATATGCCGTCGGCAATTCGCACTATTTTGATGTTTATAAAATATAAACAACACACAAAACAAAACAAAAAAAAAACGCATTTCCTTAATCGCGCACCGATTTCGTTACCCCTAGTAATGTTTAATACAAAAAGTTTATGTCGTTTTCTTAGCTTCGCGACAGTTCACATGATTTTTATTTCAACCGCGTATTATTGATTTTGATTCAATCATCTATGCCGCAACTAAACTCAAATTAATGCTAGCCAGACACAATGTGGGGCGTGAACCCATTTACTAGCCGGGCAGTTGTCAGTCAGATAAGTATTTTTACGTTCTTATTTATGCTTTTAACTGGAAAACATTAGATCGATACTTTGTGATGTTTCTTTTTTTCTTTCATGTTTGTTTTCAGGAAAATCATTGGCGCATGTCTTTCGCATGGAAAACGCCCAAGGGCTTACCTGATCGCGACTCAAGTTCATACATGCAATTGCCAATGACTTTTTTCACCCGGGACTTCAGGAACTTAGGAAGCAATTTTGCGTTAATGCCACGCACAAAATTACTTTAAGCAAAGTTTCGATGAAATACCTCCTGCCTGTAAGGTTTGACGAGGAAGCCTTGGTTCAAAAGAACAGAAATATATTTCTTAGCTTTATGCAAAGCCGCTTATTAATCCGAGCATCAAAATGCACGATTTGGATTGAGTATGAATCTAAGCTCTCCAGCCGATAATAAGAAGATGAGTCTTGTTCTAAGTGTAAAACTAGACTAATTTTATTTTCGAAATTTTCTTCTATTTATACTTACAACTAGTTCTATACAAAATTAATTTTCATATGTACATAGATATTCTTAACCTAGTTCTTTATTTTATTTATTCTACTTATGACCTACAATATATTACCCCACATGACGTAATACTCAAATGTCCACTTGACAAAATATACTTTCGGTTATATTTCCTCAAAGGCATTCCGAATGCTCAGTCAATGTGATGCATATATAATTGCAGTCATAAACAAAAATCAATATTTAATTGCATTCGGCGCATAGCGACCGACTATGACTATGTGTAACATGATCAGTTCAATGCACGATGGTATCGCTTGGTGACGGCTGACCATTCTCAACATAAACACATGTAGGTCGATATGCGGCGAGTTCATAAATGTTTACATTTCATATTTCATTGTTATTGTTTATCTTTGTTTATTATTTTGTTTTGGTTTTGGGTGTTACACACAACACCCTCACCCTTTAAAAAAAATGATTTTTTTTTGTATCTTTGAATGAAAAAAAAAATTATTTTGATAGTATGTTTTTTCTTTTTTTAAGGTTAAATGATTTTTTTGGTAAAGAAAAGAATTTATAATTACATAATATACATCTATAGTTTCTTTTTGTTTTTATTTATTTCTGGCTCTTATTAAATTATTGTTATGTACTTCTTTATTTTCTTTTTCAGTTTTTATAATGCTATTTGGACCTTTTTGTTCAATTATTTTATAAGGACCTTTGAATGGTTTATCTAACTTTTTTCTATTTCCAACTTTTAAATATACATAATCTCCAATTTTAAAATTTGAATTATTTACATTAGATTGATTTGTACATGTTTTATTTTTACTTTGCTCTAAGTTCTCTTTAGCTTTTTCATGAGCATATTTTAATTTTAATTTGAATTCATTAACATAATTATCAATATTGTATATTTTTTCTCTACTTTTTATGATTTCACAAGGTAAAGCACATAGTTTTCCGTATACTAATTCAAAAGGTGAATAATTGGTTGTACTGTGTGGTGTAGTATTGTATGTGTAAGTGTAGTAAGGTAGTAATTCTTCCCAGTCGTCTTTTCCGTCCGTGGTCATTAAATAATCATTTAAAACTCTATGATTTCTTTCTACTGTTCCTAAAGTTTCATGATGAAATGGTGTTGATGTAGTTTTTTCTATTTTTAGTATTTTACAGATATTTACTAGTAGTTCATTAGTGAATTCTGTGCCCTTATCTGTTTTTAATTTTCTAAAACAACCATATTTCAAAATGAATTTTTCTACAATAGTTTTTGCTACTGAAATAGCGTCTTTAGTGACTAGTGGAAAAGCTTCTATGAACTTTGTGAGTTCACATTGAATGGTTAGAATATACCTGTATCCATTTGATGGTCTGAGTGGTCCTACTGTGTCTATTGTAATTACATCAAATGATGTGCTAGGTGTTTCTGTCCTTATGAATTGTTCTTTAGTGTATTTATTAATTTTAACTTCGTTACAAATCTTACAACTATTAATATACTTTTTGACCATCTTATTCATATTTTTCCATACGTACTTTTGCTTTAGTTTCGCTATACATCTTCTAATACCAATATGTCCTCCTAACCTGTCATCGTGATATTCTTTTATTAAATTATTCATCTCATTCGCATGCTCTATTCTTCTTGGTGAATTATATAATATAATGTCTAGACAATTTTCATTCTTATTCTTTTGCAGTTCATTAAATATCTTTTTAAATTTGTGCACTGATATTGTTTTAAATATTTCATTGTTCATTGCTAACGCTAGCTTTTCTATTTTCACATGCTTTGTATAGGATAACAATTTCTTCAAAATCAATTTTAACTCTGATAGAGAATTATCATTGTATCCAACATGTATTGTATCTTTAACTGCATATATTGTTTCTTTTGGTGGCCCCATTAAATTCTTTATATTTTCAAATTGTATCTTTTTAACGTTTCTAGTGTCTGAGATAGATATGCATTCCCATATGTGGAGGTGTACAGTCTCCACAGGAGGCATAATTTCCGGATTTTCTTCCCTTTCACTAATATCTTCCTTATCTTTCAACTTCATTGCTCTTGTTAGGACATTTATATTGTTAACTGGTATCATTTCTTTTAATTCTTCTGAACTTAACTTTATTCTAGATAATGCATCAGCATTTGTATTCATCTTTCCTTGCTTAAAAATTATATCAAAATCGTAATCCATTAAATCTATTCTAATTCTAGTTAATTTGGATGAAGGATTCTTATGAGTAAAAAGACTAACTAATGGCCTGTGATCTGTATAAACAACAAATCGCCTACCGTATAAATATGGTCTGAAATGGTTTATTCCCCAATGTATACCAAGTAGTTCTTATGTAAACTGGTGTTTTGTCATTAGTTGCTATTTTTTGCTCATAAAAGTTGTTTTTACTTAATTTTTCTCCTTCTAAATGGAATATATTTTGAAATTGCTTACATATTCTAAAAACGTCTTCTTTTGCATTATTATCTAAGTTATCTACTTTTATTTCATTTTGTATTCGTTCAAATCTATCTTCATCTTCTAAACTGTTTCTAAAATTTAGTACTTGGTAGCTAGAGATTGGTTCTAGTCCTAACGAAATTTGTTTTAAAATGACCTCATTCTCTGTCGTATTAAGTATTTTTATATGCTTATTTCCTTCTTTTGGAATAATTGTGTTTGCTAAAAATATTCCTTTCTTAATTTCTTTTCCATATATTAAACTATCTTCTTTTAAATCTATATTTATCATTTGAATTATCTCTGTTCTTGGCGGTAGTTTTATATTACCATAAATATCTTTTGTATTCATGTTCATTGGCAATATTATCTCTTCCCCATCTAGAAAAATTGTTAATGCACATGTCTCATAGTCAATTTTACAATTATGATCTATTAAAAAGTCTCTACCTAATATTCCATCAGTGGTTAAATTTATCTTATTATCTATTACACTAAATTTTTGTTCAATATTTTTATCTTCAAAGCATAGATTTAGTTTAGTGATTCCTGTAGTTGTTATGTACTCTTTAGCTATCCCATTTATCTGACAATTTTCACCATATTCTATGTTATGATTACTATTGACTATGCTATTCTTAATTATTGAGATATCGGCTCCTGTATCTATTAATAGGCTTATTGGTTGATTTCTGCCTTTTATTTTTAATTTTATAAAATTTGTATTTTTGTCTGAATTTCTTATACAAATTATCTTCTTCTGGATGTGTGCCCCGGGTTTTGTCGGCCGGGGACGTACCCGTTTCCCTGAAAATTTTGCCTGTTATTATTTTGGTTATTATGTCCTCCTCTGTTGTTATTATAACTTCTATTCTGATTCTCATATCTATTGTTATTTCCATGATTTTGATGCCTATCACGATTGAAATCATTAATTCTTCTATTATAATTACCTCTGAAATTATTTCTACCTCTTTGTTCCCTATTGAAAAACATTATGTTGTTAGAATGTTGAGGACTAACTTCTAAAGCAATTTGGACTGCTTCTGCAAGCTTGGTTGGTCTTGCAGCCATTACTAATGACTTATATGGTTCTGATAAACCATTTTTAAAGGCTGTCATTCCAATCTGATCATTCAATTTTACTATAAGTTCTCTGTGTTCAGCCCCTTGCTCAGAGATTTGTAGCTCATTCAATGAAGCTAGTAATGTTTCTATGCGTGAAGCAAACGTCAGAATTGTTTGATTGCCTTGATAACATTTTGCAATGTCATTATGCAATCTAGACGCAGTTTTGTTGGATTTGTATACAGATTTTAAAATATTTTTGAAATCATTTAAGTTTGTTGGTATTTTCTCAGTTTGAATTTTGTTTTTAACTTTTTCTGAGAGTTTGGTGGCCAAAATGAATTTTACTAAAAGTTCCTTTTGTACATCGTTATTAAGAGTATTGGAGTAAAACTCAATTAAACCCAAAAAATTATTAAGATCTTTAAAGTCACCTTGAAATTCAGGGATAACTTTAATAGCAGTTACTATATCAAAATTTGCCATTTTGTCGTTGATTTCAATTTTTTTGTCGTTGATTTCAATTTCTTCTTTATGTTTTAAAAATGTTTGAATTTGTTCTACTAACTTGTCAAATTTGATTTTTAAGTCTTGTATGTCGGTTAAGTCTGCGTTTTTGGTTATTTCTGACCATACATTGTCTATTTGTAAGTTAATTCTTTGTATGTGTTCTGTGGTGTAAGTTCTGTTAGGTGCTTTTTTTAAATTTTTTAAAATATTTTCTAGAATGTTGAACTCCATAAATTTTATATATATATTTATTTAAACATTAAGTGTTTTCAGAGCATGTTTTCTAAGATAATTTTTGTAATATGCATTTAATTTGCATAAAATTATAATTAACAAAAGAAAGAAATTTAGATATACTACTTTATCGCCTAGAGGTGTTGTTGTTGTTGTCGATGATGTTGATGCTGCAGATGCTGCTGCTACATTATTTATGATCTCCTCCTTGGAAGTCTTGCCACCCATTTTTCTTTAGATCTTTCAGCTCACCAATGAGTCTTCGCTTCTGGTCTCCACTGCTTAGGTTGATTATTCTCTGAAGGTCTGCACACTTCCTCTGGAACTGTCTTTTGCGGCCTCCTCGTTTTTTCTTTTGTTTATTTTCTTCTAGTTTCTTTTCTTCTTTCTTCTTTTTTTCTTGCCGACTTCTGTATTCCTCTATGGAAAGTGGTTTCGGTCCAGCGGTTTTAGGAGTTGGCACGTATTTCGGTGTGTCTGCTGGCACTTCCTCAGGAGCGTATTCCAAAAATTTTTCCCACTTTTTGAAGATGCAGTTGATTTCTTCTAGTGTAGACATTTAGACATCAGTTCGGTAGGATTGTTGAGAAGGATCGCTGTCGTCAAATTTGCTCATCAGATTGGGCTTGGACGGTATCGATGTCATTAGTTTCGTTTGGTTTGGTTTCGTCAGTTTCGGTTGGGCAGGATCGCCATGTAAGGTTTGACGAGGAAGCCTTGGTTCAAAAGAACAGAAATATATTTCTTAGCTTTATGCAAAGCCGCTTATTAATCCGAGCATCAAAATGCACGATTTGGATTGAGTATGAATCTAAGCTCTCCAGCCGATAATAAGAAGATGAGTCTTGTTCTAAGTGTAAAACTAGACTAATTTTATTTTCGAAATTTTCTTCTATTTATACTTACAACTAGTTCTATACAAAATTAATTTTCATATGTACATAGATATTCTTAACCTAGTTCTTTATTTTATTTATTCTACTTATGACCTACAATATATTACCCCACATGACGTAATACTCAAATGTCCACTTGACAAAATATACTTTCGGTTATATTTCCTCAAAGGCATTCCGAATGCTCAGTCAATGTGATGCATATATAATTGCAGTCATAAACAAAAATCAATATTTAATTGCATTCGGCGCATAGCGACCGACTATGACTATGTGTAACATGATCAGTTCAATGCACGATGGTATCGCTTGGTGACGGCTGACCATTCTCAACATAAACACATGTAGGTCGATATGCGGCGAGTTCATAAATGTTTACATTTCATATTTCATTGTTATTGTTTATCTTTGTTTATTATTTTGTTTTGGTTTTGGGTGTTACACACAACATGCCCTTCTTGGTAAGTCACTTGTTTTGATCTAGAGTTATACGATTTCTTGGACTTAACGTGTGCCCTGAGCAAATTATAGGACTACTTCTGTCTAACTAGGGCTGTTTTCGGTTCGCTAGGCAAAACGAGCATTTCCGGGTCTCCTAGAGCATTCAGGTTTCGAAGTATTTTATAGGTACTTCCGTGAGCAAAGTACGGCTGACATCCTAAAGAATCGTGCATGTCCGATCGCAAGGAGCATGCTACACTGGACAGGTGCGTGTCCCAATCGTCTTGCTCTTTCGATATTAAGGCTCTAAGTTTGCTCAAGAGACTTCGGTTTACTCTTTCGGTAATATTTGCCTGAGGAGAATATACCGCCGTTCGTACATGGTTAACACCGTAGTTAGACAAGAAGTTTTTGAAATCGTTGGACGTGAATTGACGTCCGTTGTCCGAATGTATATGCTCAGGGGTCCCGAAAGTGTGAAATATTTCCGTTTCTAGGAACTGAACGACCCTAGCCGAGGTTGATTTCGGCATTGCTTTCAAAAAAACAAATTTGGTATAGTGATGGACCACAATAAAGACGAATAAATTCCCTCTTTTCGTTCGAGGGTACGGACCAAGAAAATCAATATAAAGCCGTTGTATTGGTCTTTCGGTTACGGTGGTCGTAAAATCGAATTTGGTGCCTTGACCATTTTGCAGATTTCACATGTACTTATATACGTTTTAATGTCTTTCACCATCTTAGGCCAATAATACTTGTCTCTGATACGCGCATAAGTTTTCGCAAAGCCACTATGGCAACTTAGTTTTGTGTTATGAGCGAGTTTAATGCATTTGTCAATGAGTGTATCCGGCAACCAGAGACGCCACAGTGAATCCTCTTCAAGTATATCACCGGTTCTAAACCGTATACGCTTGTAGATGAATTTCCCTGAAACCACTAGGTCTGGAAGCGCATGTTGATTTTCAAGGATGTTTTTTCTCAACTGGTCATATTGTACTATGTTGAGGGCTCCTTTCCGATGTTCGATGGAAAAATTATACGGTTGAAGTTCCAGACTCCATCTGGCTAGTCTTGCTGATAAGTCCTTCATAGACATCAACCATTTAAGACTTGAATGGTCCGTAATTACCGTAAAAGGTAGTCCATCAACATAGGGCCTGAATTTTCTTATACTTAGCACTGCTGCAAGGCATTCCTGTTCAGTTACGGTATAGTTTTTCTGGGCCTTGTTCAGCTTCTTTGACATGAACGCAATCGGCCTCTCATTGTCGTTTTGATCCAACTGAAACAAAACGCCACCGACTCCATTAGAAGACGCATCGCATTGAATGAAAAATGGTTTTTCAAAATCTGGTTCCGACAACACTGGATGCGTAGAAAGAGCAGCTTTTAGCTTATTAAAACTTTCTAGAGCTTCTTGAGTTAACTCAAACTTATGGTTAGCTTTTTTTCTAAGGCAATCGGTTAGTGGCGCGGTCAAATCCGCATAACCTCGGATAAACCTCCGATACCAGCCGGTTAGACCTAAAAATCTTCTGACTTGTTTTACGGTGTTCGGAATTGGGAAGTTGACCATTGTGTCGATTTTGTCGGGATTTGTTTTAAGGGTGCCTTGACCGACAATAAAACCCAGAAACTTAATCTCACTCATGCAAAACTTACTCTTTTGAATATTTATGGTAAGGTTCGCTTGGCGAAGACAAGCAGCAACCTCTTTCTGAACACGTAAATGTCTGTCAAAGTCGGAATTGCATATTAATAAATCGTCCAGGTAAACAAACACGTTATCACGAAGACGACTCGGAATTACTTGGTCTATTACCCTGCACATAGTTTGGCCTGCATTACTTAAACCAAATGGCATTACTTTAAATTGGTAAAGCGGTCTTCCGGGTACCGCGAAGGCCGTTTTTTTCGCGATTTAGGGTCCAATGGGATTTGCCAATATGCACAAAAGCTAAATCTGCCAGCAGAGAACCTTGTTTGCGCTAAATTGGTGAAGAAAGATGCAGATATTTCTCAACTGCGTTTCATAAATTTTAAACTTGGTGTACCTTCGAGATCTTTCGATGCGTTCTTCAATCATCTTTATGGCCAACTGGAGTACAAGTTAAGCAGTTTTTGAACCATCCAAAAAACGGACTAGGCCAAAAACAAAATCAAACGTCAACATAATGAATGATCTTCAAATTTTTAGCTTCGACAAGTATTTCTCCATCTTTTATCATAATGCAAGCGGTATGAGAACCAAATCGCATGATTTCTTTATTGCTGCCCAGGACTGTCCATACGACATTATAGCTTTAACTGAAACTTGGTTAAATGAGAACTTTTTGAATGGTGAATATTTCCCTTCCGAGTACAACGTCTTTCGCAAAGATCGTCAAACTGGTCAAACTAGAGGAGGAGGAGTTTTGTTGGCTGTTCAATCAAATTTTACAAGTAGAGAAATTAGACTACCTTATAATTCTTTCGAAATTGATCAGATTTGTGTTTGTGTAGATCTATTTATCCAATCTTTTAAATGTATTCATTTATATATTTTCGTATCATATATCCCACCTTCATCTCAAAATCTTTTGTATGAGTCTCACATAAAAAATATTGTAGAAATTGCTAATGATAAAGATGAAAATTGTTATTTTGTAGTTGTTGGTGATTTTTACTTGCCTAATATTAATTGGAAATTCTCAGATGATGAAAAGCAATTATTTCCTTATAATGTTGTCAATGATTATGAATAAAATGTTATTGATAGTTTATCAGCCTTAAACATGTATCAAATTAACAATATTCCTAATTCTATTGGTCGTATTTTGGATTTAATTTTTATTGATAATTGCCTTGAAACTCAATGTAATGAACCATCTTATAAGATGTTAGAAAATAGCATTCATCACAATGCAGTTGAAATAATTTTTAATTTTTCAGTTTTGAATGAATCTAAATCTAAAAATAATTCACAATTGTATGATTTTAAAAAAGCTGATTATGATTCCATAAAAACTTATTTAAACACAGTAGATTGGCAACAAATCTTAAGCAGTAAAGATACTAAACAAGCTTTTACTCTGTTTCGGAACATTTTAGATTCAGCGGTTTCTTCTTACGTTCCTAAAAAAACTTTATTTAAAAGTTCAAATAAACCTATTTGGTTCAACAAAAGTATATCAAGACTGAAAAACGTCATGAATAAACTTAATAAAATTACAAAATCTTCAATTCATTTAAATGAACAGTTCAAACAAATAAGAAGGGAGTATGAGTTTTTGAAAAAAAATTTATACAAGCAATACATCTCGTCTCTTGAATCGAATATTAAGAATAACCCTAAGAGTTTTTGGTCATTTATTAACACGAAAAGAAACTCAACTGGGATTCCATCTAGCATGACTTATAATAATGTGTTGTCCGATGATATTAATATAATTTGCAATAGCTTCGCGTCGTTTTTTCAATCTAATTTTATAAATCTCAAATTAGACTATGCTAACTCAATAAATTCAGATCCTATGGTTGATCTTGGTAATTTGCAGGTATCTGTAGATAATGTCTTACAAGTACTTTTATCTCTTGAAAACAATTTTTCTATTTCACCAGACAATATTCCACCAATTCTTTTAAAAACTTGTGCTAATATACTTGCTACACCACTTTGTATAATATTTAACCTTTCTTTAAGTAATGGTGAGTTCTTAGACGAATGGAAATACTCTATAATAACTCCCCTTCATAAATCAGGTACAAAAAGTTCGATTGAAAATTACAGACCGATTGCAAAACTGCAGTTAATTCCTAAGGTTTTCGAAGCTGTAGTAAAAAACAAATTATATAATCTTATTCACAATAACATTTCACTTTACCAACATGGTTTCTTAAAAGGTAGATCCACTACTACAAATTTATCAATATTTTCAAATTTCTGTCTATCACAGATGGAAAAGCGTTCTCAAGTCGACACTATTAACACTGATTTTTCAAAGGCTTTCGACCGCGTTCAACATAGTGTTCTCTTAAAAAAACTAGAGATACATATATGGATTTCACTCTCAGCTCCTAATGTGGATAAAGAGCTATTTAGTAGGTAGGAAACAGGTGGTAAAAATTGATAATGCCTTGTTTAAGGAAATTATAAATTTTTCGGGTGTTCCTCAAGGTAGTCACCTTGGACCACTTCTTTTTATCATTTTTATTAACGACTTACCACTACATCTTACTTTTTCTAAATGTCTTCTATTTGCTGACGATTTGAAAATATTCAGTTCCATAAATTCACTTAACGATGCAAAAAAAGTTCAAATTGATTTAAATAATTTAATTAAATGGTGTAATATCAATGGGCTATATTTTAACAATAAGAAATGTAGCGTTACGACATTTTCTAGAAATCACAGTCCATTATATTATAATTATAAACTTGAAAACGAAATTTTACAAAGACTTGATAGCCATAAGGATCTAGGCGTAATCTTCGATTCTAAAAGCAAACTCTATGCTAGGGTTTGTTTTTCGAAATTCAAAAGAATTCGAAGACCCCTAAACTTTAAAAGCTCTTTATTCTAGTCTCGTCCGACCACATTTAGAATATTGTACTGTTATATGGAGCCACTTTACCGCGTCTAGTATTTGTCGTATAGAAAGAGTTCAAAAAAGGTTCACAAAGTTTGCCTTACGAAAAATATTTGGTTATTCAAATGTTCCATCTTATGAGACGAGGTGTATTTTAATTGATCTAAAACCTCTTGCTCAGAGAAGAAAATTAAACTCAATACTTTTTGCTTTTGATGTCTTGAATTTTAATATTGACTGTCCGGTTTTGTTATCTATGTTTTTTATTTATGCGCCTTCTAGAAACTTGCGCCCTCGTTTGTTTTGAAAAATAAATTAGTAAATTTTTTATAATGCTATAAGTAAATTATGTATTTTATTTTTATGTTATGTATCATAATTATTAGTCCAAATGGAGTGTGTAACTTTTAATAATAAATATAAATAAATAAATAAATTGCTTGTTACGAATATCCCAAATCCCAAGCCAAATTGTGCGTTGAATTGCATATTCATGTGTGAAAGCTAACGGTGCTAACCCATATTATAGTGTTGTCCCTTGTCCCCACCCAGTGAGCGAAATGATTTGTTTTGAAATTAACGTTCCTACATTCCGTCCAACGCTACTTACAGCTATTCTACCACCGCTATCAATACCGGGATGTAAAAAAAATGTAAACAAAACGCAAATATAGTGTTTTCGGTTGGTACCGTTTGACAAGTTTCAATATTGTTAATATTGAATTGAATTTATGATATGCCGTCGGCAATTCGCACTATTTTGATGTTTATAAAATATAAACAACACACAAAACAAAACAAAAAAAAAACGCATTTCCTTAATCGCGCACCGATTTCGTTACCCCTAGTAATGTTTAATACAAAAAGTTTATGTCGTTTTCTTAGCTTCGCGACAGTTCACATGATTTTTATTTCAACCGCGTATTATTGATTTTGATTCAATCATCTATGCCGCAACTAAACTCAAATTAATGCTAGCCAGACACAATGTGGGGCGTGAACCCATTTACTAGCCGGGCAGTTGTCAGTCAGATAAGTATTTTTACGTTCTTATTTATGCTTTTAACTGGAAAACATTAGATCGATACTTTGTGATGTTTCTTTTTTTCTTTCATGTTTGTTTTCAGGAAAATCATTGGCGCATGTCTTTCGCATGGAAAACGCCCAAGGGCTTACCTGATCGCGACTCAAGTTCATACATACTTTTTTCACCCGGGACTTCAGGAACTTAGGAAGCAATTTTGCGTTAATGCCACGCACAAAATTACTTTAAGCAAAGTTTCGATGAAATACCTCCTGCCCTTCTTGGTAAGTCACTTGTTTTGATCTAGAGTTATACGATTTCTTGGACTTAACGTGTGCCCTGAGCAAATTATAGGACTACTTCTGTCTAACTAGGGCTGTTTTCGGTTCGCTAGGCAAAACGAGCATTTCCGGGTCTCCTAGAGCATTCAGGTTTCGAAGTATTTTATAGGTACTTCCGTGAGCAAAGTACGGCTGACATCCTAAAGAATCGTGCATGTCCGATCGCAAGGAGCATGCTACACTGGACAGGTGCGTGTCCCAATCGTCTTGCTCTTTCGATATTAAGACTCTAAGTTTGCTCAAGAGACTTCGGTTTACTCTTTCGGTAATATTTGCCTGAGGAGAATATACCGCCGTTCGTACATGGTTAACACCGTAGTTAGACAAGAAGTTTTTGAAATCGTTGGACGTGAATTGACGTCCGTTGTCCGAATGTATATGCTCAGGGGTCCCGAAAGTGTGAAATATTTCCGTTTCTAGGAACTGAACGACCCTAGCCGAGGTTGATTTCGGCATTGCTTTCAAAAAAACAAATTTGGTATAGTGATGGACCACAATAAAGACGAATAAATTCCCTCTTTTCGTTCGAGGGTACGGACCAAGAAAATCAATATAAAGCCGTTGTATTGGTCTTTCGGTTACGGTGGTCGTAAAATCGAATTTGGTGCCTTGACCATTTTGCAGATTTCACATGTACTTATATACGTTTTAATGTCTTTCACCATCTTAGGCCAATAATACTTGTCTCTGATACGCGCATAAGTTTTCGCAAAGCCACTATGGCAACTTAGTTTTGTGTTATGAGCGAGTTTAATGCATTTGTCAATGAGTGTATCCGGCAACCAGAGACGCCACAGTGAATCCTCTTCAAGTATATCACCGGTTCTAAACCGTATACGCTTGTAGATGAATTTCCCTGAAACCACTAGGTCTGGAAGCGCATGTTGATTTTCAAGGATGTTTTTTCTCAACTGGTCATATTGTACTATGTTGAGGGCTCCTTTCCGATGTTCGATGGAAAAATTATACGGTTGAAGTTCCAGACTCCATCTGGCTAGTCTTGCTGATAAGTCCTTCATAGACATCAACCATTTAAGACTTGAATGGTCCGTAATTACCGTAAAAGGTAGTCCATCAACATAGGGCCTGAATTTTCTTATACTTAGCACTGCTGCAAGGCATTCCTGTTCAGTTACGGTATAGTTTTTCTGGGCCTTGTTCAGCTTCTTTGACATGAACGCAATCGGCCTCTCATTGTCGTTTTGATCCAACTGAAACAAAACGCCACCGACTCCATTAGAAGACGCATCGCATTGAATGAAAAATGGTTTTTTAAAATCTGGTTCCGACAACACTGGATGCGTAGAAAGAGCAGCTTTTAGCTTATTAAAACTTTCTAGAGCTTCTTGAGTTAACTCAAACTTATGGTTAGCTTTTTTTCTAAGGCAATCGGTTAGTGGCGCGGTCAAATCCGCATAACCTCGGATAAACCTCCGATACCAGCCGGTTAGACCTAAAAATCTTCTGACTTGTTTTACGGTGTTCGGAATTGGGAAGTTGACCATTGTGTCGATTTTGTCGGGATTTGTTTTAAGGGTGCCTTGACCGACAATAAAACCCAGAAACTTAATCTCACTCATGCAAAACTTACTCTTTTGAATATTTATGGTAAGGTTCGCTTGGCGAAGACAAGCAGCAACCTCTTTCTGAACACGTAAATGTCTGTCAAAGTCGGAATTGCATATTAATAAATCGTCCAGGTAAACAAACACGTTATCACGAAGACGACTCGGAATTACTTGGTCTATTACCCTGCACATAGTTTGGCCTGCATTACTTAAACCAAATGGCATTACTTTAAATTGGTAAAGCGGTCTTCCGGGTACCGCGAAGGCCGTTTTTTTCGCGATTTAGGGTCCAATGGGATTTGCCAATATGCACAAAAGCTAAATCTGCCAGCAGAGAACCTTGTTTGCGCTAAATTGGTGAAGAAAGATGCAGATATTTCTCAACTGCGTTTCATAAATTTTAAACTTGGTGTACCTTCGAGATCTTTCGATGCGTTCTTCAATCATCTTTATGGCCAACTGGAGTACAAGTTAAGCAGTTTTTGAACCATCCAAAAAACGGACTAGGCCAAAAACAAAATCAAACGTCAACATAATGAATGATCTTCAAATTTTTAGCTTCGACAAGTATTTCTCCATCTTTTATCATAATGCAAGCGGTATGAGAACCAAATCGCATGATTTCTTTATTGCTGCCCAGGACTGTCCATACGACATTATAGCTTTAACTGAAACTTGGTTAAATGAGAACTTTTTGAATGGTGAATATTTCCCTTCCGAGTACAACGTCTTTCGCAAAGATCGTCAAACTGGTCAAACTAGAGGAGGAGGAGTTTTGTTGGCTGTTCAATCAAATTTTACAAGTAGAGAAATTAGACTACCTTATAATTCTTTCGAAATTGATCAGATTTGTGTTTGTGTAGATCTATTTATCCAATCTTTTAAATGTATTCATTTATATATTTTCGTATCATATATCCCACCTTCATCTCAAAATCTTTTGTATGAGTCTCACATAAAAAATATTGTAGAAATTGCTAATGATAAAGATGAAAATTGTTATTTTGTAGTTGTTGGTGATTTTTACTTGCCTAATATTAATTGGAAATTCTCAGATGATGAAAAGCAATTATTTCCTTATAATGTTGTCAATGATTATGAATAAAATGTTATTGATAGTTTATCAGCCTTAAACATGTATCAAATTAACAATATTCCTAATTCTATTGGTCGTATTTTGGATTTAATTTTTATTGATAATTGCCTTGAAACTCAATGTAATGAACCATCTTATAAGATGTTAGAAAATAGCATTCATCACAATGCAGTTGAAATAATTTTTAATTTTTCAGTTTTGAATGAATCTAAATCTAAAAATAATTCACAATTGTATGATTTTAAAAAAGCTGATTATGATTCCATAAAAACTTATTTAAACACAGTAGATTGGCAACAAATCTTAAGCAGTAAAGATACTAAACAAGCTTTTACTCTGTTTCGGAACATTTTAGATTCAGCGGTTTCTTCTTACGTTCCTAAAAAAACTTTATTTAAAAGTTCAAATAAACCTATTTGGTTCAACAAAAGTATATCAAGACTGAAAAACGTCATGAATAAACTTAATAAAATTACAAAATCTTCAATTCATTTAAATGAACAGTTCAAACAAATAAGAAGGGAGTATGAGTTTTTGAAAAAAAATTTATACAAGCAATACATCTCGTCTCTTGAATCGAATATTAAGAATAACCCTAAGAGTTTTTGGTCATTTATTAACACGAAAAGAAACTCAACTGGGATTCCATCTAGCATGACTTATAATAATGTGTTGTCCGATGATATTAATATAATTTGCAATAGCTTCGCGTCGTTTTTTCAATCTAATTTTATAAATCTCAAATTAGACTATGCTAACTCAATAAATTCAGATCCTATGGTTGATCTTGGTAATTTGCAGGTATCTGTAGATAATGTCTTACAAGTACTTTTATCTCTTGAAAACAATTTTTCTATTTCACCAGACAATATTCCACCAATTCTTTTAAAAACGTGTGCTAATATACTTGCTACACCACTTTGTATAATATTTAACCTTTCTTTAAGTAATGGTGGGTTCTTAGACGAATGGAAATACTCTATAATAACTCCCCTTCATAAATCAGGTACAAAAAGTTCGATTGAAAATTACAGACCGATTGCAAAACTGCAGTTAATTCCTAAGGTTTTCGAAGCTGTAGTAAAAAACAAATTATATAATCTTATTCACAATAACATTTCACTTTACCAACATGGTTTCTTAAAAGGTAGATCCACTACTACAAATTTATCAATATTTTCAAATTTCTGTCTATCACAGATGGAAAAGCGTTCTCAAGTCGACACTATTAACACTGATTTTTCAAAGGCTTTCGACCGCGTTCAACATAGTGTTCTCTTAAAAAAACTAGAGATACATATATGGATTTCACTCTCAGCTCCTAATGTGGATAAAGAGCTATTTAGTAGGTAGGAAACAGGTGGTAAAAATTGATAATGCCTTGTTTAAGGAAATTATAAATTTTTCGGGTGTTCCTCAAGGTAGTCACCTTGGACCACTTCTTTTTATCATTTTTATTAACGACTTACCACTACATCTTACTTTTTCTAAATGTCTTCTATTTGCTGACGATTTGAAAATATTCAGTTCCATAAATTCACTTAACGATGCAAAAAAAGTTCAAATTGATTTAAATAATTTAATTAAATGGTGTAATATCAATGGGCTATATTTTAACAATAAGAAATGTAGCGTTACGACATTTTCTAGAAATCACAGTCCATTATATTATAATTATAAACTTGAAAACGACATTTTACAAAGACTTGATAGCCATAAGGATCTAGGCGTAATCTTCGATTCTAAAAGCAAACTCTATGCTAGGGTTTGTTTTTCGAAATTCAAAAGAATTCGAAGACCCCTAAACTTTAAAAGCTCTTTATTCTAGTCTCGTCCGACCACATTTAGAATATTGTACTGTTATATGGAGCCACTTTACCGCGTCTAGTATTTGTCGTATAGAAAGAGTTCAAAAAAGGTTCACAAAGTTTGCCTTACGAAAAATATTTGGTTATTCAAATGTTCCATCTTATGAGACGAGGTGTATTTTAATTGATCTAAAACCTCTTGCTCAGAGAAGAAAATTAAACTCAATACTTTTTGCTTTTGATGTCTTGAATTTTAATATTGACTGTCCGGTTTTGTTATCTATGTTTTTTATTTATGCGCCTTCTAGAAACTTGCGCCCTCGTTTGTTTTGAAAAATAAATTAGTAAATTTTTTATAATGCTATAAGTAAATTATGTATTTTATTTTTATGTTAAGTATCATAATTATTAGTCCAAATGGAGTGTGTAACTTTTAATAATAAATATAAATAAATAAATAAATTGCTTGTTACGAATATCCCAAATCCCAAGCCAAATTGTGCGTTGAATTGCATATTCATGTGTGAAAGCTAACGGTGCTAACCCATATTATAGTGTTGTCCCTTGTCCCCACCCAGTGAGCGAAATGATTTGTTTTGAAATTAACGTTCCTACATTCCGTCCAACGCTACTTACAGCTATTCTACCACCGCTATCAATACCGGGATGTAAAAAAAATTTAAACAAAACACAAATATAGTGTTTTCGGTTGGTACCGTTTGACAAGTTTCAATATCGTTAATATTGAATTGAATTTATGATATGCCTTCGGTAATTCGCACTATTTTGATGTTTATAAAATATAAACAACACACAAAACAAAACAAAAAAAAACGCATTTCCTTAATCGCGCACCGATTTCGTTACCCCTAGTAATGTTTAATACAAAAAGTTTATGTCGTTTTCTTAGCTTCGCGACAGTTCACATGATTTTTATTTCAACCGCGTATTATTGATTTTGATTCAATCATCTATGCCGCAACTAAACTCAAATTAATGCTAGCCAGAGAGAATGTGGGGCGTGAACCCATTTACTAGCCGGGCAGTTGTCAGTCAGATAAGTATTTTTACGTTCTTATTTATGCTTTTAACTGGAAAACTTTGTGATGTTTCTTTTTTTCTTTCATGTTTGTTTTCAGGAAAATCATTGGCGCATGTCTTTCGCATGGAAAACGCCCAAGGGCTTACCTGATCGCGACTCAAGTTCATACATGCAATTGCCAATGACTTTTTTCACCCGGGACTTCAGGAACTTAGGAAGCAATTTTGCGTTAATGCCACGCACAAAATTACTTTAAGCAAAGTTTCGATGAAATACCTCCTGCCCTTCTTGGTAAGTCGCTTGTTTTGATCTAGAGTTATACGATTTCTTGGACTTAACGTGTGCCCTGAGCAAATTATAGGACTACTTCTGTCTAACTAGGGCTGTTTTCGGTTCGCTAGGCAAAACGAGCATTTCCGGGTCTCCTAGAGCATTCAGGTTTCGAAGTATTTTATAGGTACTTCCGTGAGTAACCATATTTTGACCGAATAAAGCAAAGTACGGCTGACATCCTAAAGAATCGTGCATGTCCGATCGCAAGGAGCATGCTACACTGGACAGGTGCGTGTCCCAATCGTCTTGCTCTTTGGATATTAAGACTCTAAGTTTGCTCAAGAGACTTCGGTTTACTCTTTCGGAAATATTTGCCTGAGGAGAATATACCGCCGTTCGTACATGGTTAACACCGTAGTTAGACAAGAAGTTTTTGAAATCGTTGGACGTGAATTGACGTCCGTTGTCCGAATGTATATGCTCAGGGGTCCCAAAAGTGTGAAATATTTCCGTTTCTAGGAACTGAACGACCCTAGCCGAGGTTGCTTTCGACATTGCTTTCAAAAAAACAAATTTGGTGTAGTGATGGACTACAATAAAGACGAATAAATTCCCTCTTTTCGTTCGAGGGTACGGACCAAGAAAATCAATATAAAGCCGTTGTATTAGTCTTTCGGTTACGGTTTGTCGCATGATGGGTGGTCGTAAAATCGAATTTGGTGCCTTGACCATTTTGTAGATTTCACATGTACTTACATACGTTTTAATGTCTTTCACCATCTTAGGCCAATAATACGACAGTATCACGACGGTTGTTGAAACGAAACGCTGAGAGGATTGTCCGGCGCTTTGCTAACAGGACTCTTGAGTCCTTGACAGCTAAGGAGAAGGCGGCGTTAGACAAATCTAAACAGTGCCTTAGAAGCACAATAACGACAACAGTTAGTGACGCAAATCCGCAACCACCACCTGAAGCACCTTGTTCCTCTAAACGGGCAAGGAACGAACTCTCCCCGACCGACTCTTCGCCTAACAAGGCAACGAAGAGGTTAAAGATCTCCCGGGCAACCGTGAAGGGGCACCAAGTTGCCATTGCCGATTTCGGCAAACCCTCACGGAAGCTGACCGAGGACGAGTGGCAGCATCTAAAGCTTAGAATCCTAGAAGAAGTAAATGAGGCCATCGTCAAAAACAGGCCCCCCACTTTTCGGAAATCTAACGACCATCCATGTGTTCAAAGTGATGAATTGTGAAAATGACGCCACACTCAAATGGCTTCAGGATTTCACGAGTAGCACCTCTGCACCATGGCAAAATGCGGATCTTCGCCTTATTGATGTCAAGGAGATCAAAAACATCTCCAGACCAATAGGCATACTTTTGGTCAAAGGCCCCACACTTCCCTATGATTGCCTGGAGAGGTATATCATATCACTCAACAGCGATCTCCTAGGCCAAGGAAGGCACCGAGGTAATGGTAAGACTAGTCCATAAATCTATACCACTACTGAGGAAAATGGATTTCAAAGTGCGCGTCGGGATCACCAGATGAAAACTAGATTGACATCCAATAAAAGAAAACAGGTTAGTAGGGCGATGAACAAATCTTTAGTATTATGTATATGGAATTGAAAATCTTACAAATCAATCTTCATCATAGTAAAGCCGCCAGCGCCAACCTGGTCTACCTCATGCAAGAACCCTGGATAGTAGGTGGCATGATCAAGGGCCTGCACTCCAAAGACCTCATGCTGTATAAGTCAAATCTTGACAGCCAAAATAGTAATCCCAGAACCTGTATATTAGCTAGAAAACGGTTTAATATCTTTCTTCTAACTTCTTACAGCAACATCGAACAGACCGCGGTCATTTTAGAACGCAAGGAGCACCCAACGCTCATAATAACCTCCACATACATGCCCTATGATGGAGTTGAAGGACCACCAGCGGATATAACAAATGAAGCAGTAACATTCGCAAGTAAGAAAAATTTCAATATTATACTAGGGTGCGACTCCAATGCTCATCATGTACAATGGGGGAGCACCGATACAAATACTAGAGGTGAATCCCTTTTTCAATTTATCATAGATAACAATCTTCGTGTGGCTAACCGAGGTAATACACCCACCTTTGTCACAAAAAATCGGAAAGAGGTGCTAGATATTACCCTCTCAAACAATTCTGACTCCTGTCAAATTGATCATTGGAGGGTTTTAGAAGAACCTTCCTTTTCTGACCATCGTCTCATAGAATTTAAAATCCCTAACGTTGATAGACAGCACAAACCCTTTAGAAATAACAGGCGTACGGACTGGCTTATCTTCAATAGGGAAATTAGTAATAACATTAAGCATGTTAACACCAACGCCATTCTGGGACCAGACAGTCTAGAGAAGGCAACAGAGAATCTCACTGAGACTCTGCGTAAGGCGTTTGAAACCAGTTGTCCTATCAAAACAACTGTGAAGAAAAACAGTAAACCCCCCTGGTGGACAACAGAACTAACCAACATTAGAAAAGAAACAAGAAAGCTTTTCAATGCTGCTAAAAGAACATGACTCGAAAGCGACTGGGACTGTTATAAGACTAGTCAAAGAAAATTCAAAACAGAAACCCAACTAGCCAAACGGAGCTCGTGGAAAAATTTCTGCAGCAATATCGAGTGTACCAACGAGTCAGCTAGGCTCCGGAAAATCCTTTCGAAAACCTCCATTTCTGTTGGTTCTCTAAGGAAACCCGACAATGACTGGACTGAATCAGGTCGCGAAAGTCTAGAACTGCTGGTTGAAACACACTTCCCAGGCAGTAAACCTAGCCCTGAACGCGAACCAGATAATTCTTCAATCTTCGAGTATGAAATCCCTACGGATGTTATAACGGAAGAAAAGCTAAACTGGGCTATTAACTCTTTCTCCCCTTATAAATCTCCAGGCCTAGACGGCATTTTCCCAATGATGCTGCAAAAGAGCACTGAATTTATCACTCCGCACCTGATAAACATCTTTCAAAGTAGCATTAAATGGGGGTATATTCCCAAGACATGGCGTGAGGTAAAAGTCGTTTTTATACCAAAAGCCGGCAAACCCAGCCATACTGAACCTAAGGACTTCAGACCTATAAGTCTCACTTCTTTTGTACTTAAAACACTAGAAAGACTTATCGACATATACATCCGCAGTAATTTAAAAGCGGAGACTATATCACCCTTTCAACACGCCTACACAAAAGGTAGAAGTGTAGAAACGGCACTACACTACGTAGTTAGAACCATAGAAAAATCACTTGACGTTAAGGAATACACTCTTGCTTCATTCCTGGACACTGAAGGAGCCTTCAATAACGTCCACAGTAATGCAATCGAGAAAGCACTTAATGATCAACGTATAGAAGAAGTAGTTATCAAATGGATCACGAGTATGCTGAAAAACAGACAAATACATAGTGACCTTGGTAACGCACATTTAGAGATGTACGCATCTAGAGGAACCCCGCAAGGTGGAATTCTCTCACCATTATTATGGATCTTAGTGATGAACGAGATCCTAATAAAACTTAGGAACTACGGTATAGTAGTGGTAGCCTACGCTGATGACTTAGCGCTTTTGGCGACGGGTAAATACCTTACCACTATTAGCGAGCAATTACAAAACGCATTTCACAGGTCAGCAACTGGACTAAGAAATGCGGTCTTAATGTAAACCCCCTTAAAACAGAACTAGTTCTTTTTACAAACAGGAGGAAGATCCCTCCGTTTATAATACCTAAAATAGATAATACAACACTAAAAATCTGCGACCGAGCTAGATACCTCGGAGTTATATTGGATAAAAAACTCAATTGGGGTCCAAATATCCAAGAAAGATGTAAGAAGGCCACAATCGCACTCTACTCATGTAACAAGATTCTGGGTAGAAATTGGGGACCGAACCCCAAAATAGTAATGTGGATGTACACTGCCATTGTCAGACCGATTCTAACTTATGGTGGTTTGTTTTAGTGGAAAGCGTTGGAGAAATCCACGAATCAAAAAACACTTACCAAAGTACAGAGATTGGCTTGTATCTGTACTAGTAATGTGATGAGGACTACCCCAACTGCGGGTTTAGAAACGATCCTCAATCTCCCCCCAATAGATCTACTCGTCCAAGAATCAGCAGCAAACAGCGCCCTCAGGCTCAGTCAAACTAACATCTGGAAAACTAGCCAGAGTGGCCACGCAGCTATTCTTACGAAATACGTAGACAACAATATCTGCACAGATTATATGAGCCCTTACTTAGATTTCAACAAATCTTTTAGTACTAGGTTCCCCAATAGACAAGATTGGGAAAACAGTGAGCCCTACACCAACGACTCAACCATTACAATCTACACCGATGGCTCTAAAATGGATAATAGAGTAGGTGCAGGCTTTTACTCTGAAAGCCTCAACCTTGCCAAAGCATTCAGGCTCCCCGACTATAGCAGCGTCTTCCAAGCTGAGATCTTGGCAGAGAAAAACGCTGCTAAACATATATCCGTGATGGCGATATCACACGCGGACATCACTTTTTTCATAGCCAAGCAGCAATAAAAGCTATCTCTGCCACCCAAATCAAGTCAAAGCTTGTCTCTTGCTGTCGCGAAGAGCTAAAGGTTCTTGGCGCACAGCATACCGTAAGACTCTGCTGGGTTCCTGGCCACAATGATCTACCAGGCAACGAAAAGGCGGATGAACTTGCTAGGGAGGGCTCCACACGGGATACCGTTATGTGAATTGAAACATAACGTCAGTAAAACCATCATTCAAAAATCCAATGACAGATGGAATCTCCTAGAAACCTGTGTTAACACCAGGAAGATATGGCCTAGATACGATAAGAAAAGATCCGACTGGATCTTAACTCTTAATAAACCCTCCCTAAGATCCCTTATCGGCATTATTACAGGTCACAACCTACTCGGCTACCATAAGAAGAAGATGGGGCTCAGTACTGATGACCTTTGTAGAGGCTGTGGTGATAAAGACGAGCATGTAGACACTGCTCACTTTCTCTGCCACTGTCCTTCGCTATGTCTTGCTAGGAAGAAAACTCTAGGCAACTTCTTCTTAAATGAACTAGAGGAACTATCAGAACTGCCAGGCAAAAGCTTACTAAACTTTGTCAATACCTCTAAATGGTTAAACGAACCACATGATTCATAGGTTATTATATCTTTTCAGGAAGTTACAACACTTCGGGGTACCACAATGGATCTACATTGATCTAAGTGTGATGGTAACAACATCAACTGTCAGCCCGTTCAACCTAACCTAACCTAGGCCAATAATACTTGTATCTGATACGCGCATAAGTTTTCGCAAAGCCACTATGGCAACTTAGTCTTGTGTTATGAGCGAGTTTAATGCATTCGTCAATGAATGTATCCGGCAACCAGAGATGCCACAGTGAATTCTCTTCATGTATATCACCCGTTCTAAACCGTATACGCTTGTAGATGAATTTCCCTGAAACCACTAGGTCTGGAAGCGCATGTTGATTTTCAAGGATGTTTTTTCTCAACTGGTCATATTGTTGCGAATCAAATTCGACTGACTCGAGGTCGATTTCGCCACCGGTCCATGTCAAAGAATCCTCATCCAACCCATTAACTTCTACCGTAACTTTCGCCGAAACCTACTCCAACTCCATGCGAGACAAGCAATCAGGTACTATGTTGAGGGCTCCTTTCCGATGTTCGATGGAAAAATTATACGGTTGAAGTTCTAGACTCCATCTGGCTAGTCTTCCTGATAAGTCCTTCATGGACATCAACCATTTAAGACTTGAATGGTCCGTAATTACCGTAAAAGGTAGTCCATCAACATAGGGCCTGAATTTTCTTATACTTAGCACTGTTGCAAGGCATTCCTGTTCAGTTACGGTATAGTTTTTTTGGGCCTTGTTCAGCTTCTTTGACATGAACGCGATCGGCCTCTCATTGTCGTTTTGATCCAACTGAAACAAAACGCCACCGACTCCATTAGAAGACGCATCGCATTGAATGAAAAATGGTTTTTCAAAATATGGTTCCGACAACACTGGATGCGTAGAAAGAGCAGCTTTTAGCTTATTAAAACTTTCTAGAGCTTCTTGAGTTAACTCAAACTTATGGTTAGCTTTTTTTCTAAGGCAATCGGTTAGTGGCGGGGTCAAATCCGCATAACCTCGGATAAACCTCCGATACCAGCCGGTTAGACCTAAAAATCTTCTGACTTGTTTTACGGTGTTCGGAATTGGGAAGTTGACCATTGTGTCGATTTTGTCGGGATTTGTTTTAAGGGTGCCTTGACCGACAATAAAACCCAGAAACTTAATCTCACTCATGCAAAACTTACTCTTTTGAATATTTATGGTAAGGTTCGCTTGGCGAAGACAAGCAGCAACCTTTTTCTGAACACGTAAATGTCTGTCAAAGTCGGAATTGCATATTAATAAATCGTCCAGGTATACAAACGTGGTACCCGTGGCATGATGGTTAGTGCGTTGGACTGTCATGCCAGAGGTCTTGGGTTCGATCCCTGCCTATGTCATCTAAAGTTTTTTTTCATGGGTACTGCCTCTTGCGAGGAATTGACAAATTCTCCAAGAGTAATTCTTGTCATGAAAAGTGCTTTCTCAAATTAGCCGTTCGGATTCGGCGTAAAACTGTAGGTCCTCTCCATCCCTGACAACAGTACTCGCACACAGGAATGGTTGAGAGTTGTAAGTCACTAGGCCCTAGTTCTCAACGGACTGTTGCGCCACCCAATTTAAATTTAAGGTAAACAAACACGTTGTCACGAAGACGACTCGGAATTACTTGGTCTATTACCCTGCACATAGTTTGGCCTGCATTACTTAAACCAAATGGCATTACTTTAAATTGGTAAAGCGGTCTTCCGGGTACCGCGAAAGCCGTTTTTTCTCGCGATTTAGGGTCCAATGAGATTTGCCAATATGCATCCTTGAGGTCTATCTTCGTGACAAAGTGTGTGACCCTGATGCGACTCAGCAATCCTTCGACGTGGGGTAAAGGATACGTGTCTTTTATCGTTACGGCATTTACTTTTCGAAAGTCCAGGCAATGGCGAACCTTACCAGGCTTTCGTACTAAAACTACTGGGCAACTCCAAGGTGAGTTGCTTACTTCGATTACATCAAGATCTAACATTCTGTCTAATTCCTTGTAGACTTTCTGTTGCCGAACTGGAGATAATGGGTAATGTTTCGATTTAATCGGACAGGCATTTCCCGTGTCGATTGTATGGCAAGCTAAATTAGTTTTTCCTAATCCTAGGTTAACGAAATTTTTTAAAAGAGTTTTAACTTTTTCCAATTGAAAACTTTGCTCATGAGTGAGCTGAACGAATTTCGCTTCTTCCTTGACATCTCCTTCCTCATCATTCACCTGACCATCATGATGCAACTCACTTAACTGAGGCATAAGATTAAATTCTTTCCAAAAATGTATTCCCAGGTAAAGATTTTGGGATAAATTAGGAATAAGATAAAATGTAATTAACTTAGTGATACCGTTATACTGAGTGGCTAGTTTGCAATAACCTACTATGTCATGCGAATTTCCATCAGCTGTTCGAACGAAATTCTTATAAGGGTACACAGTAGCTCTAATTTTCTCAACGAACTCTTCAGCCTCTTCGAAGCTGTAGGGTTTCAATGTTGAATCTATTTCTGTGGGTGATCGGGATTGTTCCTGTAGGAACGAATTCCCCCGCTCTTCTTTTCGTCCCTCATTTCGTTTTCCGAATGTCTGCCACATTCAATCAAGGTCACCCCTTTTGCACCGCACAAGAAGCAAAATAGTTTTCTTTATTGTGAAGGGCAAAAATGGTAGGCATGGCCTTTAAGATCGCAGTTCCAGCACACATAGTTTGCTGTAGAAAAAGGTTTGCGACCTGAAAAAGCTGCGATCTCTTCACCTTGCTGATTTAATTCTGATGACTCACTTTCAACGGATAATTCATGAACGTTTCTTTGAACTGGAGCTCGCTTACTTAAAAATCTTTCGGCTTGTCTGGCTTTGATTCGCAACGCTTCAAGACTTTTAATTTCAGCCGCCAATAACATTTCACCTAATTTGTCCTTTACGTTGTTACGGATGACATCAACCAGTTTCCTATCGTCATATGGTTCTTTGAGACGGTCGTTAGGACTTAATATTGAGACATAGAATTCGTCGAATGTCTCCTTAACCCCTTGTTTGCGTGTTAGTAGTTTCATAGATACCTCTATATCGGTTTCAACTCGACCAAATTCTTTGACCATTGCCGCTTTTAGGTCTGCGAATTTCGCTCGAGGATTTTTCTTTAAAAATGACCAATACCACTTATTCGGTCTACCAGTCAACAAAATATGAAAGTTTTGTTTCAGCTGCTCATCACTATATGAGGATGACTCTTGCATCATATCGATTTTGAAAAGAAAGTCAGACACAATGTCACTACCATCATAGCTAATGTGCCACCCATCTAATCTACAAGCCCTCGATGTACTTAAATTTGATGAAGTTGCCGATAACCTCGACTCTGGAATATCCGGGATTCCATTTTCCCTAGCTGTGACATCGTTCTGATTAGACAAACTTGGCCGGGCTTGGCCTAGGTTAAGGTTTTCCAGTTTATCAACAACCTTACCCATAAAATAATCTAAGCCTTGAAAAAACTTTATTTGGTTTTGTGTTAAACGTCTTTCAATTCTAGAAGCCAAATCTTCCACTCTATCTGGAACCTGTGGACCTATGGGGTTTTCTGCATTTGCATCAGTGTTGATTTCCCTTTGACCTTCCTGTGAAGCATCTTGAAAATCGTCTTCCCCTAAATTTGGGTTTCCTTTTTGTTCATCATTGTCTGCCATGATTGAAGAACTGGCTTCTGATACTATGGATTGCAAATTTTCCGAAAAACTAAATGATGTATCGAGATTAAAACGATCAATGATGTTGTTAAATCTTTGATAGAAGGCCTCAAAAACAGCCTCAGAATAGGAATTTATTGTTTCTAAATCGTCGTGAATTATTGATACCCTTGGTTTTCTATTCATACTACCTAGAGTGTGAGTCAGGCAAAAACAAATGTCTTCCTATACAAATATAAGGCAATGTTCTTGGAAATGCTGTCTTGTAAAAAAAAATATATTTTCAAAAAAAAATCAATTAAATTATGTAAATGTATTTGAATATGAGTAATTTTCTAATAACATTCAACAAAAATTCAATATATTATGCTTTTATATGGTATTAAAATCACCAAATCCTTGGTTGTTTAAGGTTATGGAAACTGTTTTTGAAATATATCATTAAAATTGAAAGGAAAGATGAGATTTCTGATTCGAGAAGGATCTGAGAATATAAGAAAAGTAATCTATGTTCTTAAAGCCGATAAAAAAAAAATTATCAAGCAAAATTAAAATAAACTAATGATTAATTTCGAAATTTACTATTGAATCTAAAGTTAGTGTTTCAATTTAGGACCTCATGACATCAACTGACCAAAAAAAACTTGGAAAAATTAAATACATTCTGATTAATTTATCTTCATGAAAGCCTTTTCCTAGTGGCAACGCGGGACCAAAAATTTTACTTCAGTAACCGGGACTCATAAGGATCTTGCTTTCAAAATTATTTGAACAAAAATTTAATAAAATGAAAAAGACAATAAAAGAAAATTTAAAAAAATGAAGTGGCTTTAGAACAATTCTTTTTCACCATCTGCCGATAGTGAACATCACGTTGGGCGACATTTTTGTAACGGGTTTTCTTGGTCTGTCCTTGCTGGCATATCCCTGCTAGCTCGTGGTGTGGTTTGTAGGACTCCTCGTTACCAAAAAAAATAAAATTACCAGCTCTAGCACTAGGTGGAGTTGTGCGCTACCTCCCTACCTGGTTATTCCTCTCGCTGAAATAACCCCTTTATTCTTATTTACCTTCCCATACTTTCACTCCTCTTCATCCTTCTCACCTTTCCCTTTCAAGCAAAATCTCTAACTCATATTCATTTTAAATATTATTCACAATTCATTTCATTCTAAAAAAAAAATAATTCATAAAAAAAAAATATAATTCTTCAAACGAAAGAAACCCTATCGTCTGGGCTATCCATAAAATTGAATCAAAAAAATTACTTATATGAAACCAAATACAATTAGTTTAAAATTTATTTGAAGTGGCGACTTGGTTGCTGTTAAAGCCTAAACTCCATTTGATGATATACGATTCTCTTAATTGAATAAAATTGTAGGTACTGATCGAAGTGTGTATATACATATATATGTATAACTACCAGCAATGAAAAATAAAAAAATTAAGTATGTATTAAACACTCACCGATGTCTCCTTCCGCTGTGGCCACTGCTTCCGGTATCGACGAAATTCACCAATATATGTACTACATATGCAATCACTTGCTTAGCTTACATACATATATACTTTCGGAGTGTTCTACAGCACTTGACAAATTTAATATTCGAGTTCACACCTTAAGGCAACCTTTGACTCTAATTTGAATTTAAATTTAATTAGGAATTTCTCAATTAATTAACAAGCTTTACAATGCAATAAAAAAAAAAAGAAAAACCAAAATATGGATACAAAAAAAATTGTTTTTGCCTGCGACTTGAACCCTGGTCGCCGAGATGAGGGGAAATAGTCTTTTTTTTTTGTAAATTCGTTTTTATTAATTCATTCTTAAGACTATCTTAAAGCTAGACAAAAATTCATAAAACTAGCCTAAATTAACCATAACTTACAACTAACTTACTGGCCCCATACGGACACTCTAAGTTAAACAATAATACTTACTGCTAATGCCTTTCGGCCCTAAGATCTATTTAACTTTAATTCCATTTTATTTATTTTTGTATTCATTAGAAAATTTCAAAAAAACTAATATCAATATCCTTTTTTATTTTTACTTAGAAACTACTTAAAATAAGGTCCTTAATATAAAACTTAAAGCTAACTAAAACTACCTATTCTACCTATAACCTACTTAAAACTAGAACAACCACAGCAGCAAACCTAACTATCTAACGTTTTTTGTTTTTCATATTTTGTTGTCTTTTTTTTATTTTTTTTTTTTATTCCATATTTTTTTTTATTTTTTTTGTATTTTTTTTTGTTTTGTTTTTTTTTTGTTTTTTTATTTTTTTTTAATATTTTTTTTTTGTGCCACCATGCCTATTCTACTTAAAACTAAACCCTAAAACTATAAAACAAGTATGTAAGCCGGCCAAGGCTTAAAACCCCATCCCGACTACTCACTATCCAGTGCCGATTGAAGCCACCAAAACTGGTTCTCCTGCTTCACCCTATCAGTTCGGTCCCGTTCGGACACAGCCCTACTGAACCGAAGGAGCTCTGCTCCGTCTTGTGCCATGACGTCCCGATTGTACAGGAGTCGCCTATCCACGGTTCGTCGTCTGACGTGGTAGATTAACGGAACTGCCAATCTATCCTGTATCAGACCGCATCTATCTAAAAAGAGGAATGCCTCTGGTGGAATGAAGCCGCTCAAGCGTGCACTTTCAAAATACTCGTCGTTCGGATAGAACGCTCCGAAAATTAAATTGTTGGTCGAAGACATAGCTCTTGCAATGTGACCTCGAACGAGTTTTATCACGAAATTGTCAATTCTGTTGATTCGAGCCCCGTTCTATAGTACCTCGTTGGAATAGTAGTGCACGTAAGAAGATTCGGCTGTTCGATATAAGCCGGTACAGCGTCGTAAACACTGCCGCTCGAACACCCGAAACTTCTCCATCTGGGAAGGGGCAACGTTGAACCACACAGGACAACCATAAACGATCATCGGCCGTATGAGGGCCATGTAGCAAATTACCTTCACTCTGGAGTCAAGCCGACTGCTAAAAAACAGCCGTTTCGTCAGAGCAAAGGCTCCTCTGGCCCTGGTCAGAGCAGCATTTATATGTCTATCGAAATATAAATACTGATCTAACCAGATACCGAGGTACTTCACTACACTTTTGCTCGCTAATCGCTGCCCGTGAAGATCAACGATAACTATCTTGCGCCAATTCTTGCACGTATCCCTCGTGGCCCTAGCCAACGGAGTCCGGAACAGAATTGTCTCCGACTTCTGGACATTTATTTTCAGTTTCCAGTCGTCGCAATATCGCTGAATCTTGTCGAAATCACGCTGCAAGAGAATTCTAATAACCTCAACCTTTCGGGCCGTTCTGTACGCAATAAGATCGTCGGCGTACGCAATTGCCTTTGTAAGACTACCTATCAGATCGCTGGTGTAAATGCTGAAGAGAATCGGCGAATTCACCGCTCCCTGTTGAAGACCATTTTTAATTAAGAATGTTGTGGTAGAAGTTACATTGCCACTTTTGACAACAAACTTTCTACCGTTAAGCATATCATAAAGTATATACAACAATGGCTTGCTTATGCCAAGCCTGCTCAGTTTTAGGTAAAGACCCTCTAACCATACGGTGTCAAAGGCCTTTTCCAAATCAACCAGAACAGCACCTGTGCATTGTTGTTTTGTTTTATTCCATTGGATATCAGAAACGAGTTTAGACGCAGCATGAATTGTGTCATGACCCGCCTTGAACCCGAACTGTTTATCCGGAATTATTTTGTTGTCCGCAGCCCACTTAGTCAGAGCCCTATTAATGATCTTTTCGAAAACTTTGCTGATACTTGGAAGAAGACTTATCGACCGAAGATTTGACGGGTTGGAGTTGTCCTTTCCCTTTTTCGGGAGAGGATGAACCACAGCGGTCTTCCAATGCACTGGATAATATGCATTATTCAGTGCATTATTGAAGAGTGTGGTGTAAATGTCAATTGCCTCCATCGGTAAATGTCTTAGTACAACGTTGGATATACCATCGACACCTGCTGACTTTTTATTTTGTATTGAGTTGAAGATGAGCTGAAGCTCAACCTTCGTCACTAACAAGGGACTTGGTCCCGTTTGCTCGGCGATTATGGCATTTGCCAAGAAATCTCAGATCGCCATTGTGTTATATCATTTCGAAGGTAAAAGTGATTAAGTAGGGCTCTGTTTTCCAGGTCGTGGTTGGGGCGAATGCTAACATTCACCTTGTACACTTGCTGGAAAGCAGCTCCCACCGCCTCCACTTTTTCCTTCGGATCTTCAATTATGAAAAAGTCATCGTCAAAGATGGCTTCTTCTGGATCTATTTGCGCTGTCATGAGTACGTCTCTGTTCTCTTCAGTTCTTTGGAGTTTCAGACACGGAAGGTCATTGTCGTTCTTTTTCCTGAATATCTTGTTGATTTTAGGGAACATACTAGGGTCACTGGAATTAACTGACCGGATCTTGCGGTCCCAGTACTTGTTAATTGAGAGCCTGTAGTTCTCCTTAATCAACAGATTGACATTTTTTATTGACGACTTCAGTATCCTAACCTCCAAGTCGTGTGGGTCTGTGAGTCGTCTGTACAAGTTTTTGAGTCTTGTCAGTAAGCCACTCTTGTGCCTACGTAGTGCGTCAATAGTCGCGTTTCTGTAAGCGTCCATTTGGTCCCGTTCTTTGTACTTTGGTATTGTCCGTTCCATTGTTCGTTTTATTGTTTCGTCCATCTGTTGTAAATGTTGGTCAATTTCTGTATTTGTCAGGTTTCTGTTGTTTGGTGGGGCTATGTCACTCGAACGAAGTTCTCTCGCTAGGGCGTTGGTGAAACGAGGCCAGCGCATCTTACTGTAATTGTAAGAATGCGTTGCAACGTATTCCTCCAACTCCACGCGTTCGTTCGGAATCTGCATTACAGCAGCCAGTCCGCAGTGATCACTGTCGTACTCGATTGTCTGTAAGCAGTTTCGAGGGTGATTACCCACTTTGTCTGTAACTGTCAGTCTGGTGTCGTACAGCAAAAGATCCAGAAAGGAACCGCTTCTTGGATACGATGGCTTTTCCGTAGCCAGCAGGTCGACACCATATTCAACGCTGTAAAGATTCATCGAATGAAAAAGATGGTTACCTCTGGGATTACTATGTTGATTTCCCCAATCTTCATGTTTTGCGTTTAAATCACCGGCCAAGATGAAATCGTTTTCTTCCAAGCTCAGTTTAAGTTCTCTAAAAAGAATCTCGAGTTCTGAAGCAAAGTAAGTAACCTGCGGAGCTCCAGCCGCATAAGCCGCAATCATATACATCCGCTTCCCTTGAGTGAGAGAGATGCATACAACGCAAACTTCTAGCGTTTTCGCAATTCATTGTTGTATATGACTTTATAATTAATGCCTTTTCGTATAAAGAGAGCGACACCGCCCCCTTGAGTGGAGTCGGGCCGGTCTCTTCTTACGATATTGTAATTTTTATGAGTCAATTTGTGTTTGTGGTTTAGCTTAGTTTCGCTAGCCATAAACACATCGGGACTGTAGTCTTTCAACAATTGGAACATATTTGCTCTTCGTTCAATCCTAATCAGTGAATTTACATTCACAGCTAGGACTTTTAGGCGCGTCTCCGGCAGCGCGCCCATTATGGTCTAAATTGCGCCAGGCCAGGCAACAAAGAGTAGAGATGATCTACCCTTTTGCCTTGCTCCTTTATCTGACTTTGCAGCCCTGTTAGTTGACCTTGAATGCTCAACAACAAAGCTACAATGTCAGGCTGCACCTCTGGTGCCTTAGGCACAGGGGCCTTTGGGGCAACCGTTGGTGGAGCCTGTCTCGTATTCCCATTCTCTGACACCATTTGGGCGTAAGAGAATTTGGGATCCACGAATTTTTGTGTTGGAGCCTGTCGAACTGTTCGACTTCCTTCGGCTTTTTGACTGGCCTGTTTTTGTTTCATTTGCTGGACCCTAGGGCAACCCCTATAATTAGCCGGGTGCCCTTGGTTTCCACAAAGGACACACTTGAGCTGGGTCAAATCCTCAACCCGCTCATTCCCCAGCTTGCATTCTCCCTCGTTGTGGGTTTCGGAGCACCTGACGCAGCGCAACTGCATATTGCAGTTGGCTCCGGCATGGCCAAACCTCTGGCACTTCGTACATTGTAAAATGTCGTCGTGCCTTTTTAATGTCTCCCAGTGTATGGCTTGATAGTCGAGGCATTTGATTTCCCTCAGACTCTCAAACCTACTTTGGGGCGATAATGTTACGAGGAACATTGGCAGCCTGTAACCTCCTCGCCTGGACTTCACCGTAGTGAAAGGCTTGACCCCGATGAAATCGAGATCGTCGATGGCTTTTTGGCGGAGCTCAGCTAAGAGCGCCTCCGGTTCCGTGCAGGAACTTATGCCCTTCAGAAGGACCGTCTTAAATTTTTCGCTCTTAGGCGTGTAGCTGAAGAACTCAGCTGTGGCTTCTTTTAGTAACCCTTTTACTAACTTGTATTCGGCCAGTGAGAAACACTGGACCGAATAATTCTTTTCTTTTTCGTTTAAAATTTTTATTAGAAATTTGCCCTTAGTGGCCGACTTACATACCTGTTTTATGTCGTCCAGGTCAACTCTGTGTGTCCTTATTGGTGGTATTTTTTCCCTTTTTGTCTGTGGTTGTTTCTGGTGTTGCTGCTGCTGCTGCTGCTGCTGCTGCTGCTGCTGCTGCTGCTGCTGCTGCTGCTGTTTCTGCTGTTCCTGCTGCCTTGGTTGTAGCTGTTGCTTAGCATTAGCCGAAGTCGATGGGCCCTCAGACATTGGGCCTGTCACTGCTGATGGCGTCTTTTTCTTTTGCTCCGCTCCTGGGTTTTGGAAGCGGGCTTGGATTGTGGTTGTTTTTGCTGCTGTGGTTGTTGTTGCTGTTGGTTTTGCTGCTGTTGTTTTTGCTGCAGTTGTTTTTGTTGCTGATGCCTTTGAGCTGCCTCTTGTTGGCGGCGCGCCTCTTGCTTCAGCTTTAGTTGGCTGAGGAGTGGCTCAATATCCTCCTTGAGTTTTTTAAGACTTTCTTCGTGTTGGCTGATTTCGGCCTGTTTGGTTTGGAGGGCCTTCATCAACTTCGCCTCGGTTTGGAGGTCCAATTCCACCTCCAACGCCTTTTCTTTCGACGGCTCTGGCTCCGATCTATTCTTCGGAGACCTGTACTGCCCTTCTCCTCCCTCAGAGACGTACTCGGGGGGTTCAGATTCGTCACCCTCAGAGACTTCACTCTCTGATGTCGTCACGTCATTCCTTTGTTTTGGCAGCTTTTTTTTCAAAGCTGCCCTCTTAGCTGGATTTGCTCTTTTTACCAGGTTTGGTGTTGGTGTATCCCTCTTCCTCTTGGTCATTGAAGTTTGCGGGTCCGATGCATGACCCGATGTTACGGTGACTTGTGGTACCGCTGGTGGCAGTACTTTCGCATCACCCGATATATCAGCAGAGGTATCTTTCGATACCCCTGATTTCTTATTTTTCTCCATTTTCCTTTCTTCCCAGTTAATAATGATATTTCTTGTCGACTCCGCCTGGGACTCGAACCCACGACCCTTGGAGCTATCTTCGGCTGCCAGCTCCACTAGGCTACTGTTTAGTTATTAACAACTGTGGCTTACTGCCTACTTAAATGGAAAACCCTACAAATGCACTTTTAATATAAAATTATCTATTATCCACTTATTAACACTTGCTTTCTCTTTGAAAGTCAAAGAACGACTGGGGAAATAGTCTTAGCCCCTTGGCTCTTGCAGCTCCTTAAATTGGGGTGATATTTTACCAAGTCGAGTACTTCCAGAGCTGCCTCGTGAGTACGTTACGGCGTCGTTGACTCACGTATGTACGTTTTTGTCGTCTTTTTGAATTTCTAATTTTCAGATGATCCCAATAACTAAGGATCTTTAATCCGGTGTTAGGCAAACGCCAGCTAATTCTTTCCGAATCCTTGTTCGGATTTTCTTAGTAATTTTGATTTTTTTTTTCTTTTTAAATTTAAAGAAAAGAATTTTCTTTTTTGAATTAAAGGTTAATGAGCGATATGTGTATACAGAGTAACTTTTCAATGTAAGCACTATTATTTGCGGTGACACTTAGCTGGTTGATATTCGAAAGAACTATCATACTTTCCTCAACTTCATGTTAACCTGTCACCGGATAAAAGGTCTCCTCTCAGAGAAAGAAAGTTTGGGTTTCCTTCCTTTGGGGCATAATATGGCCTTTATTGCTTTCACACATAGGTGGCGCTTTTGGTCATCGTGAACGAACGAGTCCAGCACTTTACGATCATTTAGATCGTAGGTAGGAACATATGTCCATTCCAATTTCATGAATTCCCCATTTTCCCCATTCCTTGAAAGGGAAGACAGCATATGCTGTCCTTCTCATCCCTAATTTCTTGTTAATAAAATAATAATCAAAAACCAAAGTACACCCATTGCCTTTCAGTTTCAATCCGACGGTCGCCGTCGCTGTGTACGTGTAGCAAAATTTATTTAAAATCATTCGAAAATTCGTGGAAATTCGCAGTCAAAAATCTTTTCGAATATGAAGAACTTTGGGAATGTGTCGAAGGCACGTCCACCAATACAAAACTTATAACGAAGGCGAAATCCAAATTGATTTTGCTGATAGATCCCATCAACTACGTCCATGTCCAAAACGCTACAACCACCAAAGAAGTCTGGGACAATTTGAAGAAGGCGTTTGACGACTCAGGTTTTACGAGGAAAGTTTGGTTGTTGAAGACGTTGATTACAACCAAGTTAGAGGACAGCGATTCGAAGGAAGATTTCGTGAATAAAATAGTCACGACTGCTCATAAATTACGGGGCACAGGGTTAACGATTAATGATGAGTGGGTTAGTACGTTGCTTCTCACAGGTTTGCCTGAACATTATCAGCCGATGATAATGGGCCTGGAGAATTCCGGAATGGATATAACATCCGACTCGATCAAGATAAAATTACTTCAAGATGTAACTCATGCACCAGGTAACACAGTTGCTTTGTACAGCAAAAATTCTTTTGTGAAAAATAAAAAGCGTGTACAATGTTTCCAATGCAATCGATTTGGGCATTTTGCCAGGGATTGTCCCAATACGAAATCGCAGCAGTAAAAAGTCTAAAGGAAACCAAAATGTGTTGTTCACGTCATGGGTAGTACGCGAAGTCAACACTCAGTCGTCGTTTCTGGACTTCGGGGCGTCAGCCCATATGACATTGCGTCGGGATTGGCTCAAAAATGTGACGAAACCCAGTAACAATGAAGTCGTAATTGCAGATAAAAATCGATTGAGTGCATGGGTGACATTGAAATTCGATTGTCGAATGGTGAGACTGCTACAGTGAAAGACGTTCTGTATGTCGCGAACCTTTTCTCCGTAAGCAGATTAACATAAGGGGGGAACAGTGTGAAGTTTCATTGAAGTCGAGCTCAAATTTTCAATAAAGAGAATTGTTCGATTGTCACTGCGTTCCTTGAGTCAGATGTCTAGGTTGAATCTGCCAACACGCGCAAACTTCTCAGTTCGTGTTAGCCATGACATGAATTTGTGGCATCGTCGGATGGGGCATCTCAGTTTCGATAATTTGAAAAAGCTCAAGAATATGACAAATGGCGTTAACTTCACCATGACAGATAAAATCCTCTCGTGTGTCGTTTGTTGTAAGGTTAAACACACTACAATGCCGTTCAAGAACATTGGAAGTCGTGCAACTTAGATTCTGCAGATAGTTCATTCCGATGAGTGTGAATTCTATTGGAGGTGCGCGTTATTTCCTAGTTTTGGTACGACTTCAGCAGGAAAATTTTCTTATGATGAAAGAAAAAAGCCAGGTAAAAGACAAATTCGAAGAATTTATGCGGCTGGTTGAAAACCAAACTAACAGAAAAATAAAGACTGCGCACCGACAACTGAATATTGCAATGCAGCATTGTTGTCGTATTTAAAGAAGAATGGAATTCAGCACCAAACAACCGCACCGTACACACCGGAGCAGAATGGTCTTGCCCAGAGAACCAACAGGACGATCGTAGAAAAGGCCCGCTGTTTGCTCTTCGATTCGAAATTAGAGACCGAGTTTTGGGGCAAAGCTGTAACGACGGCAGTGCACATAATCAACCGTTCTCCGAAAAGGGGATTGACAGACAAAACTCCTGAAGAAGCATGGAGCGGGCAGATACCAAATTTAGAACTGTTTAAAGTTTTTGGTTGCCGTGCAATGTTGCATATACCAAAACAATTAAGAAAAAAATTTGACCCGAAGTCCAGGGAATGTCTGATGATGGGATATTGTGAAAACTCGAAAAACTCGAAAGCTTATTGTCTAGTAGATCCCAAGACAAAAAAGTTATACGTAAGCAGGGATGTAGTTTTCTTTGAAAACGAATGCGATAAGCCAAATAATAAAAGTTTCGATGAAAAGGAAACTGATTATGTGAGTATATGCTATGACGATTCAATGGGGGATGAGTTCGAACCTCTTAACGAAAGCACATCCGAAGAGGAACCAACTATTGAATCACAAGAAACCAATACAAATCATGAAGCAAGTTCCAGATCCAGCCTATCCGATTCATCCGAAGAAACTTTTTTCTCTGAAAGTGAAACAACAATTCAGCCTGAAGATGAAGAATATGTACCACCAGAAAGTCTAGAAGTTGAAGTCTCAGAAACACGAAGATCATCTCGCGTGCTGAAGCCTATACAGAGGCCTGATTTTGTGAGTATGGCAGCCGTAAGTTTGGAAGTAAATGATCCAGTCACAGTAAGCGAAGCTATTGCCCGAGCGGATGCCAACTTATGGCGTGCAGCGATGAATGAGGAGTTCGAGGCTTTGAACCAAAACAAAACTTGGACGTTGGAGACGCTGCCACCGAACCGAAAACCAATTGACTGTAAGTCAGTGTTTCGGACAAAAAGAGATGCTACAGGTAATATTGTGAAATACAAAGCGCGTTTTGTAGTGAAGGGCTGTGCGCAAAGAAAAGGCGTCGATTATGGCGAAACACATTCGCCAGTGGTGCGCTACAGTTCCATAGGAGCATTTTTGGCTTTGGCAGTTTGCTTTGACATGGACATCAACCAAATGGACCCGGTGTCTGCATTTCTCCAAGGGGAACTTAACAAGGACATCTTCATGAGTCCACCCGAAGGTATGAGTGATGATACAACAAAGGTATGCAAGCTACCCAAATCGCTTTATGGTCTCAAACAGTCGAGCAGGGTTTGGAACATTAAATTGGATTCAGCATTGGCAGCCTTTGGAATGAAGAAATCTTCAGCTGATCCCTGTGTTTGCTACGAATTGGTGGGGAGTAAAAAATTATTTGTAGCAGTATATGTGGATGACCTGTTGGTGATGTCAAACGATGTAACTATGAAAACGGACTTGAAATCAAAGCTGACGGAAATTTTCCAAATGAAGGATCTGGGAGAAGCTCGCTTCATACTAGGTATGCAACTCCAGCGCGATCGAAACAACGGTACCATCTCCATTGATCAGGAGCAATACATTAAGGAGATTCTTCAGCGCTTTGGAATGATGGATTCTAACCCAGTTTCAACTCCAGTTGTTGTCAACCAAATTATTTCAAAAGAAATGTGTCCAAGAAATGAAAAAGAAACTGCAGAAATGAAAAATGTGCCTTATCAAGAAGAAGAAGAAGTTTACACGTCCAGACTTATCGTTTCCTGTTAGCTGTTTGAGCCGATATAATCAAAACCCCGGTAAGTCACATTGGAATGCCATTAAAAGAATCTTTCGCTATTTAAAGGGTACCATCAATACGAAGCTGGTGTTTACCAAAGATGGTAACAATGATTTACTAGGCTATTGCGATGCTGACTGTGCTTCCGATACAGAAGAGAGGCTATCAACAACCGGATACTTATTCAAACTGCAGGGTGCTGCAATTTCCTGGAGCACCAAAAGGCAACTTACTGTTGCATTGTCGACTACAGAAGCTGAATATATGTCGATGTCATCAGCGACCCAAGAAGCTTTGTGGTTGCAACGTTTCTTAGGTGAAATACTCGAAGATGCAGCTTCAACAAAAATCTACTGCGACAACAAAAGTGCACTGGACTTGGCTGTTCTCAATGCGTATAGAGCACGTACAAAACATATAGACGTGCGTCATCATTTTGTCAGAGAGCAGATCAACGCAAATAAAATAATCCTGGAATACATTGATACAGACAGGATGTTAGCAGATGTATTAACGAAAGCAGTTAAAAAAAATTAAAAATTGAATTTTGCTGTAAGGGTATGGGATTAGAAGTACAGGTTGCCAAGTAAGTTTTTTCATTATAATGGGGGTATTGTAAATATAACTTAAAATTACTTTTATTAATCTGGCAATACTGCTCCATCTTGTACTTGTCAATCTTTTATCAATAAACTATTACTATTCTTTTTCCACTCTGTAAGTTCGGTCTTTTTATTTCTTGTGCTCCGCTCAATTTTGATTTGCTACAGTTATCAACAGTATTTTGTATTAAATAAATTAATAGACAATAGTTTCAACTGTCCTCGAAATATACAAACCAAAAAAAAACTAACCAATTGTAAGTTGATGTTTTTTAGTTTTGTTGAAAAAAGGTGTCAATTAGATCTTTTTTAAATTTTACCAAATGTTAGAAACCATTAGTTTGAAGCCAGTATCTTCATTTTGGCCAAGATATTCGAGTCGAAGTCAATTTAATCTTTAAAAAAATTGATCCATGTGTCGAAAACGTTATTCTTATTTTATTTACAAATCATGAGTGGCCGTCACAAAGAACAATTTTAGCAGCAAAAAATGTGGATGTCAACGAATTAAATCTCAAGATACAACATCTGTTACCAGGAGACTTGGGATCATACAAATCTATTATATAGTTTGTGATGCAACCGAAGCTGTAAATTATCTAGCTGAGTTTTTGAACTCACTAGACTTACCAGGCATGCCACCGCAAAATTTACAACTAAAAGGTTGAATCTCCGGTAATTTTTTTTCGTCATTTGAACCCACCATGGTTGTGCAACGGCACGCGATTAGTAATTAAAAATGTTATCCAAGCCCTAATTCTAAATGGCAAATTCCGAGGTGAAAATATATTATTACCGCGAATCCCTATTATGCCCACAGATATGCCAATTCAATTCAAACGCCTTCAATTTCCAATTATTGGCATTCTTAGTAACTATCAATAAGTCTCAAGGCCAAATGATGATTGTCTGCGGCTTACATTTGAGTACTTCATGTTTTTCACACGGACAATTATACGTGGCGTGCTCTCAATTGGGCAAACTATCCAGTTTGTTTGTATTGGCGAAAGATGGGATCACACAAAATATTGTTCACTCTGTTACATTAAGGCATTGATATTGTTCTTTTGTAGTACAGTCATAATAAGCTATATGTATATAATTTTAAAGAATTAATTTCAATAAATTAAAAAAATTTGTTTAGTGATTTTTTATTTTATTATTCCTCTCCCACTTACATATATACCACATCCTTACACACTTACAATAAGTTATTTATTTCTAGCAAAATATTCTCTAGAAATTATTTATATGACAACACAACGTTTGTCGGGTCAGCTAGTAATAATATAAAATTTAATTCAAGTTGCTATTGTAAAAAAACACCCACTCAATTTTTTTGGAAATCCTTTCTGCATATTTCTGTGTTATTGTGTATCTGCATAACAAACTTTATTTGAAGTCGATATCTCTACTGGTTCTTCAGATATGGGCGATGAAAAAATCTTCCCGAACGTACGTATGAACGTACATACGTACACTCGCACGCACATACATATGGGTGATTATACAAAAGTTGGGTAACTCGATGTCATCAACCAATATATACAAAGTCTGATTATATTTTATTGAGATTGCAATTTATTTTAAAACAATGGAAAGACCTTTATTTAGTCACCCAATTTCAGTTCTTCATTTTGAATACAAGTTATTAAAAAACACAATTAGTTCTTAAAACGTCAGTCTTTTGGCTTGTCACAACCCTGAAAACCAGCAATTAAGTGACTGTCTGTTAAACATTATCATTGGTTTGAGAAAACTTATCAATTTACTACAATCTGTGATGTATATAGTTAAATATATACTACAACTTTCATAACGCAGTGTTCTCCACTTTATTTAAAAAAATAAGAAATTTTGTGTTCAGTTTTATTCGTCAGTTTCTTGTGTGTTATTTAAATTTAAAATTCGTGCGAAATATCGACGACTCAACGTCAAATCCCACTTTGAATTTTAATGTTGGTAATAAATAACTGTAACAGAGTTTGGGTTATGTTTGTTGTCTATACACGTGCTTAGCCAGTCAACATGTCAGTTTTATGGTGAGTCGTTATTTTTTTGTTAATCTAAAGTTTATTTTTATTTATTCGTATTAGACTTTGATTTGTTAAAATGTAGTTTGTTGATATTTGAAATTACAAAAAAAAAACATTAGTCCAGATTATAATCTCAAATTTCGTCTTTTTCGTCAGTAGTGTGGCATCAGTTCTGTGTCAGGTAAATTGTTATTGTTCTTCATTTCTTGATCATTAGTACTTTTAAGATGAATATTGTTAGATTTTGTTTGTTGATTACTTTGAAATATTTAGTAAAACTATGTGAAAGTAGTAAAAGATAAGTGAATAACGTTACGTTAAATGTCAAAAGTCTGTTGTGAAAGCTGATGTAGTATTTTCTCCTAGTATTACATATTAATAATTATTTTTAATTGTTACTAAGTGATTTTAAGTGATCATTATTAAATCCTAAGAGATTTTTACTAATTTGTATTAAATTTCATTATAATACTTTCAAAACTGTGTATACTCGTCAGTCCTCTGGCAGTCAAATTCTGAAATTTTTAAATATCTTACAATGTACTCAAAAAAGTGACTGTCCCGATTGGGAACAATATATTAATTAGATTAGCTATCATATACACCCGAATTTATAGAAGTTTGATTTAAAAACTATCGTAAACAAAATATCCTCAAAAGTTATCTAACTTTTGTATAATCACCCATATCTCAACAAATCTTTTATTTAGATTCCTTGAAACGTCGCGTCGTAAAAAAATCGGACCGATTACAATAACTTCGTATGGGAAGTTAAAAATGACTGCCTAGCGTGTATCTTTTGAAAATATTTTGATCTTAAAGGAGTCAACAAAACCTAAAAATTGAAGAGAGAAATTGTTTAGTTCTTGAATTTAAGGAAGAAGGTGGTACATAATTTTTCTAAAAATTAAATAAAAACAAATTAAGGTAAGCGAATAAGTTGGGAATAAACTTTAATGTGGCACTCACAAATTACACGTTGCAGAAAGACTTTTCACTTTAGGGACATTTTTAACAAAAAAATATCTCCCAGGGGGTGGGGGTCATTACCTGAATCCGCCATTGACTATTATTTGTATTCTTTTTAAATATCCTTACAAATACTTATGTATCGTTATGTATTGATAGCGTATTCTTTTCATTTCAATAAAAATTCCTACTTTCATTTGATCAAATATACATATGTAGATACATTTATACCTAAGAAAAACAAAAACATTGTACCTACATCCATTTTGTTTTGAAAATAGGTATTTCAACGTATTTTTGTTCTATACATTGACAATCGGCTAATCGGCAACATCAGATACAAAATTTAAATTTGAATTTCTATTTGGCTTATTAGTATTTGCCTTTATTATTGCTTTATACATAATACATAAATAAATAAACACAAACATTTCTCTTTATTGTCTCCCTCCAACCATAGCTACTTTTGTATACATTCTTCTCTGTTTTGTATTATCAAATTCTCTCCAAATTTCCCCCAATTAAAATTCTCCACAAACTTTTCAGATTTAGTTCATTGATGTTTGCCCAGACGTCGCTTCGTTCGTTCCTCTTCATGATAGTACTATTCCATTCCATATACAAAGCAAAAACTTATACAGACGACTTACAGGCCCACACGACTTGGACATTAGGACACTGAAGCCGTCAATAAAAAATATCAGTCGGTTGATTAAGGAGAACTACAGGTTATCAGTTAACAAGTAATGGGATCGCAAGATCCGGTCAGTTAATTCCAGTGACCCGAGTATGTTTCCTAAAATCAACAAGATATTCAGGAAAAAGAAAGATAATGACCTTCCGTGTCTGAAACTCCTAAGAACTGAAGAGAACAGAGACGTACTTAGGACAGCGCAAATAGATGCAAAAGAAGCCATCTTTGACAATAACTTTGACATAATTGAAGTTTCGAAGGAAAAGGTGGAGGCAGTGGGAGCTTCTTTCGAGCAAGTGTACTAGGTGAATGTAAGCATTCGCCCCAACCACGACCTGGAAAACAGAGCCTTACTTCATCACTTTTACCTTCGAAATGAAATGACATTATTAACTACCCATTAAAAACTACCCTCAAATTATGTATAATATGTTTTGATTGTGTCAAAGTAAAGATTTCAGTTTGTTTAGTTACGTATTTCAATTAAGATAGACAATCGTTTCCTGTTATAGCGTCCTTTGCTAGATATATCTGATCGGTAAAAATATAAACAGGGTGTTTCAAGATTATCGTGTAATTTGCATTTTTATATTCTAAATTACCTTAGGTCATCATATCTTCCTCAAGGTTTTTAATGACTTCCCGATTAAATATGATATTTTATTAAGTTCATTATTGCTTTCCAAAGTATAAGTGGATCAATTATGTGTGTTGGGTTGGATGATAAAGCAGAGGATCTTTTTTTGGTTGACCTAGATTTGTTTCGTGGCAAAAAAAAAAGTAAAATAGATAGATAGAAATAAGTTATCAAATTATCTGTATTACTTTTTGGCTTTCTTTTCTTGTTATCAATTTTACTGCCCATTTGCTCTGTATTTCAAATAAGAAAAAACAATTACATAATTATTTCCAAGTCCTTTTTTTATATACACGCCAAATCAAATCAAATCTTAGATACACACATACATAGGTACATACACTGTAAACTATCCTTTTCTTTGGCATTTGTTTTTTTGTGCGTGTGCATCATCTAATAAGTGTACCCAATTCCTTCTCCGATGCTTTTTCTTCAAAAAACTCCTGGCTCAAGCTCAGTTTCATAAAAAAAAAAACTAATACATAGAAATTCATTTATATGAATTTGAGTTCGTCGACCAGGGAAGCTATAAGCTGGAGCTGGACTCATACAATGGGCTTCAAATTATCTGTTTACTAATATGACATTCGCTTTGTAAACATACATAATAAACTTTTATATTTTTTGTGTACTTACATTTTTTGAATACTATTTTAGACACGCTCATCGAAAAATTCCGTCCAGATATGAGAATGTTATCAGTTCCAAATTATGCCCTATATGAAGTTCATTCAAATGGTGAAGAAAGAAAATTAAATCGAGATGAAAAACCTCTTCTCGTACAACTTAATTGGCATATAGACGATAGAGAGGGACGTTTTTTACTCAAAAATTTAGTGCAAAAAACCATGGTAACAATGATAGATATAGATATTATATGAAAAAATAATTCTGTTTTTAAATAGCCAATTGAGAATACGCACACGAACTTTACAAGAAAACTTTCTAAACGCGAAAAGAAAGAAAAAAAAAAAAAGGATAAGTTTTCATGGCAAAATTGGGAATCACTAATTGAAACGGAAAAAAACACTCATGCAAGTAAATTATACACTGAAATACCAGAGACATCGTTTACACGTTCCATTTCTAATCCGGAGGCGGTAATGCGAAGGAGACGTCAGCAAAAACTTGAAAAAAAACTGCAACAGTTTAGGTCACGAGATGGGGGACCAGATACTGGTGGGACACTTAAAATATATGGGGAAAGTTTATGCGAAGACGTACCTTATAAAACATTATTGCTTTCGATCCGTGACTGTGCTCAAGCTGTTGTAAGAGAAATGCTTTATAAATATGGACTAGACAAATCGGATCCATTGAATTATTGCCTTGTGCAGGTATGTTTTTATTATAAATCTGTTAATGAATTCACTATTTCAATACAATTATATTTTACTTACTTAGGTAAACTTCGATGGTACGGAAAACATTCTTGATGATGATGAGTGTCCGTTATCTATTTTAATGAATCATCCAACATCTAGAGGTATGTCTTTTACTGTATACATTTTGTAGCGTGATTATATTAAATATAGGTATGTACATACATGTAATCAAATATTACCAAAAAGAAACTACAAGAGATTGAGGAGTTAATAACGCGTCACGTGCGTTGGACAAAATTTTTCATTTAAAGTTTAAAACAAACCACGACTACAAAAGAACCTCATAAGGAGAATTTTGTTTAAATATAACTTATCAAATTTTATGTACATTAGAATAAAAAAGCATCTGTTGTCACTTGTCAATGAAAGTTGTACTTTGTACCATAATATTAATGCTTCCGTCCCCGTCTATAAATATTTAATATAATAAAGAAAAATTCACGATAAAAAAAATACTAGTGATATATAATATGTACATATATAGGAAAAAATCCAACAATTAAAAAATTCAAAAAAACATCAATAAAATAAGATAAAGCCAATAAATGACATTTTCCTTTTCTTCGAATTTACGTACAGTTGTGTTGCTTTACGTTTACACGCATTATACTGTGGTTATTGTAAGTTTGAGATGAAGTGTAAATTATTGCTTCGATTGTTAGGGCCCAGATAAATTTAACATCAAAATCAAACGCATAACACTTGAAGTGATGCTTTATTTATTTATTTATTTACATCATTTAGAGATTTTAAATCTACAGTTAGACTACCGAATTCAGATACATGCTAATACATCGAGATGGACTTATAGCGTATTACATACAACAAAATATTTTTAATAAAATAAAAATAAACATTAACAATTTGACAACAGTAAAATTAAATTGTAAAATTAAAAATCAATTAAAATGAAAATACAATAACAATCTATTTTTTTAAAGAAGATCTACTCAGATGAAAGTCAAATTCAATATGAGACGCAATAAGATTAGTTTCACTGACACAGCGGGTTATAGGTTCATTTTTTGCACAGTTAACTCTATGATCATCTTCACATCTTCAGTTGTCGCGATGTAGCATATGTATAAATAAATTAAGGATAAAAGAAATGGGCACTTAATATGGTACTGTAATGTGTATACAGTCTTTATCTCTTTCAATAATAAGGGGCAACATCTAGTGGTAGTAATAGGAGAACTCGCTTCTTTAAGCATCGAGAAACATCTAGTGGCTAATAGGAGAACTCGCTTCTTAAGCATCGAGAAACATCTAGTGGCTTAGAGGGGAACTCATTCAGCGCATACAAGAACCTCGAAAGGGTGGCTTAGAGGGGAACTCATTCAGCGCATACAAGAACCTCGAAAGGGGTAAGCATCTAGTGATAAAGTGGAGAACTTCGTTAAGCATCGAGAACAACCTCGTAGATTCTCGAACCGATTTGAGGTATATAAATAGGCGCTTGGAAGCGAAGCGGTTCATTATGGATTGTGAATTGCTATAAAGAAAAGACTGTGTTTGAAAAGTAAAGACTGTGTTTTAAGTAATAATTTAAAGTGTTGAATAAAGAATTTTTGTGAGTAATTTAAAAGAAAGTGAATTTGTGTTTTTATTTACGAAGTTTGAATAAGTTTTAACTGTCGGACCAAGCCGAATATTACATTGGTGTCAGAATAAGGGATTAAAACTTATTGAGAATAAAAACAGTGATTGAACTATTTTGTGTAAAGTAGTGAAGTTAAAAAAAAAAAAAAAAAAAAAAAAAAAAAAATATGAGTAAAGTTTTAAAAGACTTAACTGTCCCTGAGCTAAAGGCCGAACTAAGCAAACGTGGCTTAAGTGGGACAGGCGTAAAAACCGAACTTGTTAAACGGCTGCAGGAATATCTGGAGCAGCAAAATGAAGACCCAAATACGTTTGCTTTCGAATTAGAAGCAAAAGTGGAAGAGGTAAATACAAATGTTGCCTTATCTAACATGATGTCACTTCTGTTAGCCAAATTTGAAGAGAATGAAAAGAATGTCCTGAAAGAACAGCAGAATGTTCTCAAACAACTAGAAGCCCAAAGGAATGATGTTCTCAAACAACTAGAAGCTCAAAGAAGTGACCAAAAGCAAGAACAGCAGAATGTTCTCAAACAACTAGAAGCCCAAAGGAATGATGTTCTCAAACAACTAGAAGCCCAAAGAAGCGACCAAAAGCAAGAACAGCAGAATATTCTAGAGCGTTTCGACGAACAGAGAAACCTTTTAGAAGGCAGGTTTGTGGTCTTTGAAGGAAAAATCAATACTCTCGACGAGCGCATCGAGCGCGTCGAAAAACAAAATGCACGTATCGAGAAAATGGACGAACGAATCGAAACCATTACAAATGAACTGGAAAAAGTGCGAAAGATGAAAGCTCGAGAACCTTCTGGTGAGTGCTCAAGGAAGAGAGAAGTGAATCCTCCAAGCTTTGACGGGCATATTCCGTGGTCAATCTACAAGAAACAGTTTGAAGCAGCAGCGTTAACAAACGTCTGGGACGATCACGAAAAATACATTGCTCTTACGCTTGCTTTAAGAGGATCTGCTGCTGAACTGCTACAAACCATCCCAGCAGAGAAGAGTGGCGACTTCACAGTTCTGGTAAACGCAATCGAACAGCGGTTTGGGGATAGCCACATGACAGAAGTCTTCCGAGTTCAGCTTAACAATAGGACACAGAAAAGAGGTGAAACTCTGCAGCAGCTTCAGGCAGATATCGAGCGATTGGTTCACCTGGCATATCCAACAGCTGGTAACGAAATAATAAATCAACTTGCTGTTGAAGCCTTTGTGAGAGCTGTGGGCGATATAAATCTCCAAAGGGCTATTCGCACTGCCGGAAAGCGAACATTACCAGAAGCATTGGCTTTCGCTCTGACGATGGAAGCTGCAGAACAAGCTTCCCAAAACGTGCATCGCGTAAGAGAAATAGAAGTCCAAGAATGTTCTTGTCAGAAGGCTACTGTGGAAAGGAGTCAGCGAGACGGACAAGCACGATGCTGGAACTGCAATAAGACTGGGCATCTACAGCGACAGTGCAGATTACCACGAAGAAGAACCACATGCCAACACTGTGGAAATAGAAGTAATTTAACCGTTCAAAGCAACACCAACAACGTTGCTTCCGAAGTTGTTTCCCACCCGGGAAACGAATAAGAACCAACTTCGAGGGGCAGAAGCTGGTTTCTGGTATCGATGGCCCCAGAAACAACATCCAGGTTTCTCAAACGAAACGTGACAACAAGAGCCTGACCGTGGAAGCAAGTATAAATGGCAACAAATGTGTGGCTACCATTGACACCGGTGCCACGGCGTCCATCGTACGGCAAGACCTCGTTAAGAAGGCATGGCTTCACAACACCAACAGTTATCGTCTAAGGACTGCAACTGGAGAGGCCGCAAAAGTTTATGGTGAGGTACGTCTTAAGATCCGAATGGCAGAGTTGGAATTCTCTCACCTGTTCCTGGTAGCAGATATATGCGATGAGTGCATTGTCGGCGTCGATTTCATGAAAGATCACGGAGTGATATTGGACATCGGGAACCAAGTCCTGAAATATCGAAACATGGAGATTCCGATGATCTATGGGACCAACTCGTATGAGACCTCGTCATCTGTGAAAACTGTCATCAAAGAAGATCTCACTTTGCCTGCTTCTTCAGAGGTATTCGTGTGGACGAAATTGAAGGGTAAGCCTGGCAGCCATCGATACCTCATGGTCGAACCAGCATCTGTAAAGTCCTCCCAAAACGTCACCATTGGGAAGACTCTTGTGAGACCTTTAAAGAACATGGTTCCGGTACGAATACTGAACATCAAGCCGTATGAAGTTAAACTTAGAAAAGGTGAGATTGTCGGACAATGCGAACCTATATCAGCGATAACAAGGATCAACGAAGAAGAGTCAAGGCAATCCTTGAAGTCCGAAGAGCTGAACTCCATAAAGACGAACATTCTCAAGTCATCTAATCTTGGCCACCAACAACGAAGAACTGCAGAAGGTCTCCTCGAAGAATTTGCAGACATCTTTTCGTCATCGAAAGGGAAATATGGCAGAACGCAGCTGGTGCAACATCGAATCAATACCGGGGATGCAAGGCCGATTCGTCAACCTGCAAGACGCCTTCCACTAGCCAAACAAGGTGAGGTTGAAGAACTGATAACCACCATGAAGGAAGAAGGGCTGATCGAAAACTCTAAAAGCCCTTGGGCGTCTCCAGTGGTCCTGGTAAAGAAGAAAGACGGATCAACCCGCTTTTGCGTGGACTATCGAAGGTTGAATGATGTGACCAAGAAGGATAGCTACCCTCTGCCTAGGATCAGTGATACTCTGGACGCAATGGAAGGAGCACAATGGTTCTCAACTTTGGACTTGAAAAGTGGCTACTGGCAAGTCGAGATCCATCCTGAAGACAAAGAAAAGACAGCATTCTCAACAGGAAACGGATTGTGGCAGTTCAAAGTAATGCCTTTTGGACTTTGCAATGCTCCAGCGACTTTTGAGCGCCTAATGGAATGCGTCCTGCAAGGACTTACATGGAAATCTTGCTTGGTCTATTTGGATGACGTCATAGTATACGGGAAAACATTTGACGAACACTGTACAAATCTGAGAGCCGTGTTTCAAAGACTTCGAGAAGCCCACCTCAAGCTTAACCCAGAAAAGTGTTCACTCTTCAAAACCGAAGTGAAATATCTGGGACATATCATCTCATCCCAAGGAGTAAAGACGGATCCTGATAAGGTTGACACCGTGAAGAATTGGCCAACACCACAGGACAAACACCAACTCCGAAGCTTTCTGGGTCTAGCCACCTACTATAGGCGCTTTGTGAAGGACTTTGCTGGAATTGCCAAGAGTCTCCATCAGCTAACGGAAAAGGGAAAGCAGTTTAGATGGTCAGGTGAATGCGAGCGCAGCTTTCAAGAGCTCAAGCAACGCTTGTGTAATGCACCAGTGCTGACCTACCCAACTCCAGGAAAACCGTTCATAATTGATGCTGATGCGAGCAATGTCGGGATAGGTGCTGTACTATCGCAGGTGCATAATGGCGAAGAAAAGGTAATTGCCTATTACAGCAAGGTACTCTCGAAGTCGGAAAGAAACTATTGTGTGACCAGAAGAGAACTTCTTGCACTGATTTTGGCAACAAAGCACTTCCATAAGTATCTCTATGGACAGAAGTTTCTTCTCCGAACTGACCATGGTGCACTTAACTGGCTTTTGAATTTCAAGAATCCAGAGGGTCAAGTGGCAAGGTGGATTGAGAGGCTGCAGACGTACGATTACGAAATTCAACATCGGAAAGGGAAGCTTCACTCAAATGCAGATGCACTGTCTCGGAGACCATGCAAGCAAGATTGTAAGCATTGCAGACGACAAGAAGAAAAAGAAGTGGTTATTGTCCAACGAACCAGAGCCGATCCCATTTATGGCTGGAGCAACGACGAGTTGAGGAAGGCTCAACAAGAAGACTCAGATATCGAACCCATCCTCGCTTGGAAGGAACACCAGGAAAAACCAGAATGGGCTGATATCTCCGATAGAAGTCCGACTCTGAAGGCCTATTGGGCACAGTGGGACTCGTTTCATGTCCAAGAGGGTGTCCTTCGACGTAAATGGGAATCAGCAGATGGAAAGTCTTATGTCATGCAGCTAGTCTTACCGAGATCGAAGGTTATGGACGTTCTGCGAGAGATGCATGGTGGGGTTTCGGGAGGCCATCTAGGAGTGAACAAGACGCTAGAAAAGGTTCGACAACGATTTTACTGGCTACATGTAAGGGAAGATGTCGAGAAGTGGTGCCGAAAATGCGATACCTGTGCTGCCACCAAAGGCCCGAACAAAAAGAACCACAGCCAAATGCAGCAGTATAATGTTGGAGCACCCTTCGAAAGGATTGCAGTAGACGTGGCGGGTCCATTTCCGGAAACAAATAATGGAAATCGTTATATTCTGGTCGTCATGGATTATTTCAGCAAGTGGCCTGAAGCATACGCCATTCCAAACCAAGAAGCCAAAACAGTCGCAGACCAAATTGTCTTCAACTGGGTGAGCAGATTCGGCGTTCCATTAGAACTGCATTCCGACCAGGGAAGGAATTTTGAATCAAACATATTTCAGGAAGTTTGTGGGCTTCTTAACATCAAGAAGACAAGAACAACACCACTTCACCCACAATCTGATGGCATGGTCGAACGATTCAACCGAACCCTGAAGGAACATCTTTGCAAAGTTGTGGACGACAACCAGCGAGATTGGGATCGACACATTCCACTGTTTTTGATGGCGTATCGAAGTGCAAGACATAGCTCAACTGGTCATACACCGTCTGAGATTTTGATGGGAAGGAACATCAGACTGCCGAGCGAAATAAAATTTGGATGTCCCACGTCGGAGCTGCAGGCCGAGGATGACTACATTGATGACCTCAGAGAAAGACTCCTTCAGATCCACGACAATACCAGGTTGAAAATAAAGATGTTCAGTGACCGAATGAAGACACGCTACGATATACGAGCGACAACAACAGAGTTTCAAGCAGGAGATCGGGTGTGGCTTTACAATCCCCATCGACAAAAAGGATTGTCACCGAAACTTCAACGGGACTGGGAAGGTCCATATACAGTCATTACAAAAATCAACGATGTCGTGTACCGGATACAAAAGGGAGTCAGAGGAAAACCTAAAGTTGTACATCGCGACCGGTTACATCGCTACAGTGGTGATGAGAACGATGGATTTGTTCGGGACGATCAATCCTAAGGAGGGGGCAATGTAATGTGTATACAGTCTTTATCTCTTTCAATAATAAGGGGCAACATCTAGTGGTAGTAATAGGAGAACTCGCTTCTTTAAGCATCGAGAAACATCTAGTGGCTAATAGGAGAACTCGCTTCTTAAGCATCGAGAAACATCTAGTGGCTTAGAGGGGAACTCATTCAGCGCATACAAGAACCTCGAAAGGGTGGCTTAGAGGGGAACTCATTCAGCGCATACAAGAACCTCGAAAGGGGTAAGCATCTAGTGATAAAGTGGAGAACTTCGTTAAGCATCGAGAACAACCTCGTAGATTCTCGAACCGATTTGAGGTATATAAATAGGCGCTTGGAAGCGAAGCGGTTCATTATGGATTGTGAATTGCTATAAAGAAAAGACTGTGTTTGAAAAGTAAAGACTGTGTTTTAAGTAATAATTTAAAGTGTTGAATAAAGAATTTTTGTGAGTAATTTAAAAGAAAGTGAATTTGTGTTTTTATTTACGAAGTTTGAATAAGTTTTAACTGTCGGACCAAGCCGAATATTACAGTACGATAAAATATCACTTATAAACATAACTGAATACATTTTTCGTCTATTTACAAGTGATTGCATACCTAAAAGTTGACATCTGGTAGTATATGATGGAGTTTCGATGTTCAAACCTAATTTCTGAATTGCGAACCTGGTAAATTTTTTTTGAATCATTTCAATTCTGTTTGAATGAATGTTATAGAATGGATTCCAAATAACACAGCAGTATTCTAATATTGATCTGACATAAGATGAATAGAGCGATTTAAGAGCAAAAGGGTTTTTGAAATCTTTACTATTGCATTTAATAAAGCCTAGCATGGAATTTGCTTTGAAAACACTGAACTCTATATGCTTGACAAAGTTTAATTTAGAGTCAAAAATTACGCCCAGATCTTTCTTTTCACAAACTCTATCAAGAACATGGCTATTAATCTTATATTCGAAGAGAATATGAAAAAAGTTACGACAAAAGGAAAAACATTCGCACTTAGAGGCATTTAAATATAATTGGTTTACAGAGCACCATTCAGATAATTTAATAATGGACTTTATACATCTAAAAAACTTTAAGTCATCAGCAAATAGAAGTTGAACAGAATTTTCAAAAATATCAGGTAAGTCATAGATAAAAATTAGGAAAAGAAGTGGCCCAAGATGGCTACCTTGGGGAACATCTGAGGTTACCAAAACTGGACTTGAAACCATATTTTCAATTTTAACAAATTGAATACGATTCTTAAGGTAAGAGTCCAACCATTTCAAAAGATTTGAATGAAAACCAAAAGAAATTAATTTTCTCAACAAAATTGAGTGATTTACTCTATCAAAAGCTTTCGCAAAATCTGTGTAAATTACATCAATTTGTGACCTTTTTGAGTTTATTTAAAATAAAATCTGAAAATAGACAGATTGGTGGTTGTTGATCTTCCCGATACGAAACCGTGTTGAAATGGTGAAATCTGTTCTTTCACGAGGAAAGCTAACTTATTTAATACCAATTTTTCGAACAGTTTTGGTATACATGATAATTTACAAATTGGACGATAATTGTTTATTTGATGCTTTGATCCAGATTTATGAATTGGAGTTAAAAATGATTTTTTCCACACTGATAGGAACTCACCATTAGATAGAGAGCTGTTGAAAATAAGAAAAAGAGGTTCTATAATTTCTAATGCACATTTTTTAAGGATAATTGTAACCTCCTATTTTGCCTTGGTTCGGTTGGCTGGAACTATTCCCTCAGGCTAGCTCGGCCGTGGGATCTTGAACCTTAAGAAGTTTACAAAAAAAAAATCCAGCCTGCGTCACGATGTTGACCGACGCGCGAGTAAATTTCCTCTACCCTCCCTACCTCGATTGCTACTCTCGCCAGAGCAACCCCTTTTCCAGACTTCTTCTTACCTTACTATCATTCCATATCTTCTCCCTAATTCCTCACCCTTATCCTAAATATTAAAAAATTAGTTCCGGCACATTGTGCTATTCCTTCTCATTATGTCCAATAAATTCTGCGTTGGTGGTTCATCTTCATAATACAAATTTGATTTTATTAGTTGGATATAAATATGATTTTTAACTTAATAATAGTAATAATGTAATAGGTAATCTAAAATGATATTTCAATTTTAAGTATTTTATTCTAGTAGTTAATTTTAAAATCTTATTTAAATTATTAATGATTAGAAAAATGAATGTATGAAAAGTATATATAAGCAAGGTATTTATTAGGTATTTTAATTAAAGAATAGTGATAATACTAATATCGATGGTAAAAGAAAAATGTAAACAAATTATTCATGTAAATTATTAAATATTATTTTAAACGAATTGGCTATCAAGCGATAAAAAAAAGAAAATCTAACTCAATGCTATACGTATTTGATTAGCTTTCTTAGCTTTCGCGCCAGTAGAAAGAAAATTTTATTCCTTTACTACTTATTTGTATCAACGTATTCACTTTACTTTTAGTCGCGAAAGGTCGAGTTCACAACAAAAAATTTCAAATAAAATATAGTATATATATATGTAATTATACTCAAACAAACTTACCCCTATTCGTAGAAGTGGCCACTGCTGCTAATAGTCTCGTTTGGAGTTAACTTTATTTTTTTTGTAGATAGGTGTGTTTTCTTTCGCCTTCACTTGAAATTTAGTTTGTATCTCGTACTTGTTGATTTTGCGTGTTATTACAAATTTTAATCAGATATGTACTTTACACGATATGCTATTGAGTTTCAATTTCTTCCTTTGTTCGCTCTAAGCAAAGCTTGTTTCAAACAAAAGTTAATTAAAAGAATACAAAAAACTATTTAATAATTATTTAAAATTGAAGTTAAAAAAATTAAAAGTTAAAAAAAATATGAAGTCTTCGATGGGATTCGAACCAGGAACCCTTAGATTCGGAGGGACGTGATACGTCGCCTAGACGATCACGACCACGGAGCCTCTATTATTTGGGGCGAAAGTTGAGCACTTGGAATTTCCTAGAGGTCAACGTATACTTTCAGGCGACTTGGATATTTCGCAATTTGCTGAGCCCCTGTGCCTCTTCAGTCGGAAAAGTGGGATTTTCTTCGAAATTCCTGGGTTGATAGATAAACTTAAGTCACTCACTTACACCATATTATCCTTGATGTGTGCAAAGGATGCATATATATATGTACACATACGTATGGATTCGTGTCCCGTGTACGTCATAACGTATAATTATATATGTATACATATACATATGCAAATTTGCCACAAAAACTAAATTTTGATAAAAAAAGAAACGACAACATACCTAGACTTATCCTGGGATTCCCTTATTCCTTATTTTACTCTGCTCCTCTTTTGGGTATATATATATTTCGAGATTTTCACTTCCGATATAAAAAAATTATATAAAATATTTAGTTACTTTAAATGATTTTCAAATTTTGGTTTGCGCTAACCATCTTCACTATACCGGTGTTGAATGCCCTTGTGGTATCTTTGAAGGTTTTCTTTGAAAGGAAAGACTTTCACTTTCAAACCTCTTACCCAACCTATCCATTTAGTGCATTCATACCGGAGAAGATTCCGCAAACTCTTTCCTACCGTTCGATCGTGAGATATAGGATTCGAGTCTTATGCTCTCGCCAGGTCGAAAATCTCCATCTCTATTTGTCCCGCTCTCAGACTCTATTTTGCGAACAAACCCCCGAGGAATATCCCTAAAAAAGCTTTTCTCTGTTCTAAACTCTAAATTTCCCATCATTCTCCAATTTCCCTCCTATCATTCTGACAGATCAGTTCGTCGAGACTTCAAAACAAACATATTCATTTTTATTCGTGCCGCAATTCTTTTAAACAAGAAAACTCAAAAAGTGTAATTCGGTTACATAATCGGTGGTATTTCATCCGGACCTGGATTTATGTCTTCATTCAAACTCAAAAGGCCACTTTCTATTTCAGACATATTTAGCTTTATTTGGCCAATATTCACCTTACAATCTTGAAATAAAAATTCCCTAAATGAATTACAAATAGATAAAAGATCTGAATGTGTTGAATCAAGATAATGCATATTACTAGGAATGCCACAAGAAGATTTTTTGTTTTTAATATAAGACCAAAAACTTTTACTGTTTTTTTTAAGTTTTGATTCAATTGTTAAAATATAAGATTTAAACAGAAATTTGTTAAGAACATCGAATTCTAGTTGTAATCGTATATAAATACCTTTTAAATCATTATTATTTCCCAATACACGCGCTTGTTTATAGGCCTTGTTTTTTTATTACATAAATTACAAAGCCTTATATTAAACCAAGGAGGCTTGGAGTTATTTTTTACTTGAACTATTGGTACATACATATCAATTGTCGATTTCATATTATCAATAAAACAATCATAGAATTGCGATAAATTGAAAGAATTAAAATTTTCGTGCCACGGAATATCGGACATATAACTCGCTATGCCTTCGAAATTTGCTTTTGTGTAATTAAATTTTACCTTATTATAATTTGATGACTTAACGTACTCATAAAATGAAAAATGTATATCAAGAGCAATATGGTGGATCGAGTTAGAAAAAATTGGATTTAATGATTTGTCTACATTAATAAGTAAATCTTTGTTTACAAAAATAAGATCAAGAATACGATTTAAATCATTTTTGCAACAATTAATCTGAAGTAAGTCATAACTTGTAAAAGAATCAATTAATTCGCTTTCAAAATCAAAAAAGGTAATAGATGAAGCTCTTCGGGATCAAAAACCCATTCTAAGTTAGAGAGATTAAAATCACCTAGAATTATTATTATGTTCATTGTTTTTAAGATTTGATAAAATATATTCACAATTTTTTACATGTAGTTTATAGAGATCGAGTAAACTTTTTGGCGGTATATAACTTACAATGACAATCAATACATAATTTTTATTAAAATTGATTTTAATTATTATTTGGTCTATCTACACTTATTATATTATTATTATATTATAAAGAGGAAAGATTTGTATTTTTGTATGTAACGAACAAACTCAAAAAGTACTGGACCGATTTTAATAATTCTTTTTTCATTAGAAAGCTACATTATCACTGAGTAACATAGGCTATATCTACACTAATATTATAAAGAGGAAAGATTTGTATTTTTGTATGTAACGAATAAACTCAAAAAGTACTGGACCGATTTTAATAATTCTTTTTTCATTAGAAAGCTACATTATCACTGAGTAACATAGGCTATATCTACACTAATATTATAAAAAGGAAAGATTTGTATTTTTTATGTAACGAATAAACTCAAAAAGTACTGGACCGATTTTAATAATTCTTTTTCATTAGAAAGCTACATTATCACTGAGTAACATAGGCTATATTTAGTACTTGATTACTATAGAAATCTTTAGAATATCCTATTAAAACCAACCGAAGGTGTAAAAAAATTTGACATAAAATGTCTTTTATCGCATACGCTGCGAAGAGTATTAATGATAGGACAAAAAAATGTTTTCTAATTTAGTGATTCATGGTCGTTTTAATTAGCATGCCTATAACTTAAATATCTGTACCTATTTATGTCTACCCGTGCGAAGCCGGGACGGGCCGCTAGTATCATATAAACCAAAAGAACGAGAAGACGGCAACTCTAATTCAATACAAGAGTGTAAAGAGTTCACTGCTAGAAAAACCCCTCCTCCTCTTTCTAATCCAGTTGTTTGCGGACAGCGATCTTTACGAAAAATGGAATAATTGTTGTTGTTGCAAATTTCTGCATTGTGATGATGCTAGCCAAATTTCTGTGAGAGCAATGAAAGTGAATTGACAAGATGACAAAGACAAGAAAATGTTTCGTAGTTTTGTGCGCATTCCACCAACGTTTTGGTAATAGCCGAATAGCTGATTATGATGATGATTGCATTTATCAATGTGAGGAAACGAGTAAGAATGCGAACGACGAAGAGACGATGATAATTGTCAATTGAGAGGCGGCTGTTGTAATGGTTGTATGGTTGATGCCGACGACGACGACGCCGCGCCGCTGCCGAAGTAGATGGTGGCGGTGACGGTGCAGGTAACGGCTGAGATGGTTTTAATGAAGATGACGAAGACGACGATGTTTTAGTATGCTGAGGTGTATTTGCATGAGTAGAATTGAGCGGCAGTATATTATTGATATTATTGTTGATATTACTGATTTCTCGCAAGACAAATTTTTTTATGCGGATAAAACATGGCCAAATAGATGGATCCAGATTATGTAAAGAAATAATGAAAATAAAATCAATCTAATCTAATCTAATCTAATCTAATCTAGATGGATCCATGACAACTGAATATTTAGATGCTGGAACACCCAATTTAAAAGTTATAAACTTCAGAGTTGTCAAATCAGTTTCTTTTTTTACTAACGCATAGCATTTAAAATGAGAAATCGAAATGTTTGTTTTTTGTGAAATATGATTAATTATATCATCGGGTTTAGTGGGTATTGTAAAGACTTTTTAATTAATCTCTAACACCGATTTCCGTCTGTTTTAAAATTTAATTTTTACATATTGTATTGACTGGTTATTATATAAGAAAGGATTAAATTAATATTTGGGGACTGAGATCGAATTTTCTGGCTACTACTCTGTTTTTAAGAGGCTAGCTGTTTTGGCACTGAGGGAAACGCTAGTAGTGAAGAATCATGATAACATAAGTGGTAGGTCATTTAAAGTCACTACAAAAAAAAAGTAGATCGCAAAGCAAATAGGATATCTTAATGGGCCATTTGCCACTACTTAACTCACACATCATGCTCACGTCTAGAAAAGTACCTGTTAATTATGGTCAACGATATCTTACTAAAATCAACCTCAGTCAAGATCTGCACCAAATTATATTAAGTGTCTTGATTTCCGCTCCTTTCCGATAAATAACTGTCACTATCAAGTTTCATCATCTCCACTATCTACCGCTGCTGCACAAGCTCAGCCTACTCGCTGGACCAAAATTACCTGCAGTATATGTTGAAAAAATTCACCATACTATTATTATTCCTATACGATTAAGAGGAATAAAATGATGCGCAAAATATGTAATGCTGATTAACTGAGCTTTTATTTTCTTTAAAATTTTATTTGCCTAAATTTAGTTTACATATGGGTGATTATACAAAAGTTTGGTAACTCGATGCCATCAACCAATATATACAAAGTCTTATTATATTTTATTGAGATTACAATTTATTTTAAAACAATGGAAAGACCTTTATTTAGTCACCTAATTTCAGTTCTTCATTTTGAATACAAGTTATTAAAAAACACAATTAGTTCTTAAAACGTCAGTCTTTTGGCTTGTCACAACCCTGAAAACCAGCAATTAAGTGACTGTCTGTTAAACATTATCATTGGTTTGAGAAAACTTATCAATTTACTACAATCTGTGATGTATATAGTTAAATATATACTACAACTTTCATAACGCAGTGTTCTCCACTTTATTTAAAAAAATAAGAAATTTTGTGTTCAGTTTTATTCGTCAGTTTCTTGTGTGTTATTTAAATTTAAAATTCGTGCGAAATATCGACGACTCAACGTCAAATCCCACTTTGAATTTTAATGTTGGTAATAAAGTTAGTTGCGGGTCGCACAATTTGACGGCCATCATAACTGTACCAGAAGTTTGGGTAATGTTTGTTGTCTATACAGTCAACACGTCAGTCCTATGGTGAGTCGTTATTTTTTGTTAATCTAAAGTTTATTTTTATTTATTCATATTAGACTTTGATTTGTTAAAATGTAGTTTGTTGATATTCGAAATTACAAAAAAAAACATTAGTCCTGATTAATAATCTCAAATTTCGTCTTTTTCGTCAGTCCTATGGCGTCAGTCCTGTGTCAGGTATATTATTGTTCTTCATTTCATGATCATTAGTACTTTTAAGATGAATATTGTTAGATTTTGTATATATTGTTTGTTGATTACTTAGAAATATTTAGTAAAACTATGTGAAAGTAGTAAAAGATAAGTGAATAACGTTACGTTAAATGTCAAAAGTCTGTTTTGAAAACTGTAGTATTTTCTCCCAGTATTACAAATTAATAATTATTTTTAATTGTTACTAAGTAATTTTAAGTGATCATTATTAAATCCTAAGAAATTTAAAACTGTGTATAACATGTATCAGTACTATGTTACTTCGTCAGTCCCCTGGCAGTCAAATTCTGAAATTTTTAAATATCTTACAATGTACTCAAAAAAGTGACTGGCCCGATTGGGAACAATATATTAATTAGATTAGCTATCATATACACTATACAGCCGAATTTATAGAAGTTTGATTTAATAACTATCGTAAACAAAATATCCTCAAAAGTTACCCAACTTATGTATTATCACCCATATAACAAAAAAAAAAGTTTTTGTAATTTGCAATTAGATTAAACATAAAAAGTACCTTTGGCTTCTTATTCGAGGTTAACAATAGTCCGGGGGTCAAGTGTTTACATTTATTTTATGGCGTTAATGTTTATTTGATACATTTTTCGAAAAACATTAAACGATCAGTGTTTATGAGTTTTAATACTCTTTAAGAACCTTATTCTGCTTCGCCACAAATCATAAAAGCATACAAAATATAAAAAAAATAATCCCTAAACTATTTATCAATCAGTCCCAAGTCACTGGTAATTTTTAGTATTTAATACCATTGCACTTTGCAATAGATTTTTTTTTATTATAGGTGCGCTGAAATTCGTCCCAATAATAAAAAAATAAACACAATACATCTAGTTTTCGTTAATTTAAAGACCAGTCTGTTCATCCTTATCCATGTATTTATCCTCTCCAGATCTTGATTTATAAATTCTAAGAAGACCATCATCTGGAAACAGTACAAATTTTGGTAATTGTCTAGAATAGCTACTTTTGCTAAAAACATAGAAAAAAAATTCGGAAAATAGCCAAATCGGTGTATTTTTTCGTAAACTTTAATAAAAAATCGGGGGAAGTGCAATTTTGCAACAATTTTTTTTGTTATTACATAATTAAAAAGTTGAAAAATGACAGATACTTGTTGCTCGATTGAAATTTTTAAATTTTAGCCTAAAACAAGTTTTTTTGAATTGATAGCACGGCGTACTAACAGCTAGGTATGTAAGGGGGGCATGCTGCCCCCCTGCAACCCCCCTGCTTGGGATCACTATAGGATTTGGGGTGGGTGCGAGTTTGGGTATATGCAACGAACTTTTGCATTTGAGCACTAAAATCAAAGAAATTCCCAACAAAAAAAAAGCAAGTATGCAACACTGAACAAAAAACAGGGAAGAAATGTCAAAATCAACCATTTTTGCGTGTTTTGTATGTAAAAAAGTGAACTTTAAAAATTAATTTAAAATAGAAATAAATGTTTCCTCGCTCCTCCCCCGATTTTTTATTAAAGTTTACGAAAAAATACACCGATTTGGCTATTTTCCGAATTTTTTTCTATGTTTTTAGCAAAAGTAGCTATTCTAGACAATTACCCAAATTTTGACGTTCGAATTACTTTGCTCATATCGTTAATGAACGTATGGAATTACCACATCCCCAGTATTGTACCTTGTGTTATAGCTATGTTCGCCTCAATTTATGGCGATAATTCTAAAATTACTTTAGTTCGCTGAGTTGTCCTTTGGATAAAGGATTCAAACCATTTTACTTCCGTAACTTTTATTCCAAAATATGTCAGTTTTTTAAAGTAAAATGGTATGAATATGAAAAACTGTTTTAAAAGCTCGTTTAAAATCAAGGAAAACAGCAATTTCAAAATTTGTATTGCTCTAAATCCTGATTGATATTTATTTAGTAGGTTATAATGTTGCTAAAGTTAAATCGCTTAACATTTTTTCTTAATAGTTTCATACAGAAGCATCATGTTTATATCTTTTTTGTCGGTATTCGAAGGGATTCTTTTTTTTTTAATATTTTCCATATGATTTATCACTTTCAAAGTTAATAAATAAAAGAAAGTTTGAACAAAAATATATTTTTATCATATTCACAGTATCGAGAGATTCTTGTTGGTTCATTAATTATCATATTTTAACTATAATTAAAAATATTTGAAATAGACCTTGTATATGTGTCACTGATATCAAACCAAACTATTTATTTACATCATACTTTATGACCAAATTATCGAAATTCGCAGCGCACACAGGTTTATAGGCGGATAGTTTTCATATTGCACTTTTTACATTATTCACCAACTTTGCATACTGACTTCATGTTTATTTAATACAGTACATTTTCAATTTTTTTCACATGTATAACAACATTTCTAATGTGACTTGATTTACATTCACAGCTGAAAGGATAGTATAAATTGAACAAAACTTAAGTCTTCAGAATAGGAACATGGGTTTCAGTTAACACCAAGATGTCAATGTTTTCACTACGTGCTATAATTCCAATCTCGTTGAAGTTATTTTGTGAACCGCTTCCATTTAAACATTTACACTTGATATCATCTAATTGCTAGTAATCAGTTCTTTCCTCTGCAACTTTTAGTTTTCTTTGACCAACTGCACAATTTATACTATTTGCTCTATGATTAGAATTTAAGCCTTTTTTAACTTTATATTTGCATTAGACCTGTTAATACATTTATTCTCAATACTAGTTCATATTTTCACAACCTTATTTTCTCCACATTTACCACAAGCTTTTGTACCGGTACATTTTTTTTGTTGAATGGTTCAGGCCCCAGCAATTGCAAAACCTTACTACATTCGTATGAGGATACACTCATAATCTGTCCCATCCAATGCTAACTCTAGTACCTTCAATAATTTTTGAATAGGCAACACCGTCCATTTCAACAAATGCATTGTAGAAATTATGTTTTGGTGTCAGATACATACGTACACTTAACATCATATTCACTTAATCCATTATGATTTTTTAGAGGTTTAACTTTTGTATTTTTGAATATTCAAGCTTTTTTGGATATTAATAATTTTCTTTGATGAATAAGAAATGGACAAAATTAAGGTTTTCAAATCTTTCCGCTGCGAGACTTTTATTGAAAAAGGTATGTATTGCAAAGAAACTAGGTGTAAAATTCTTTTCATGTAGTGTTTAGCCGATTTAAGCGCCGCTTCCCATATACCGGCAAAATTGGGGAGATCTAGGTGGTATGTTGTGCCATTTAGTACCATATCGTCTAAACAAGCTTTTGTTATCTCAGAACTCGATTGTTGAATAAATTGTATAATTCCCTCAGCTTATTTCGTACCGCAACATAATTAGTAGCATTATCGCTGTAAATCTCCCGACAATTACCTCTGCGACATATGAAACGTCTTAGAGCACCAAGAAACGCCAACCTAGTCAGATCTCCTACGAGCTCCATATGGATTGCTTTTGTGCTAAATTAACACAAAACTAGACAAGCAGAAAGATGACCCATTTCGGGATTTTCAAAACGAGGATTTGCACTTGCACATAAAAGACATTTACCAATAATTTTTCTTACTCTTGTATTGGCAGGTAGGCCAATATTTTTTACGAATTGTTACAATTAGACCTTTTCATGCAGATACTTTACATAACATAACATACTACTCAGCTCAAAAATGTACAGAGTAGAGAACACAGCACCTTGAGCGACTAGACTATATAAGGTGATAACAACACAAGACAGTAGGACAGAGGTGAAAGAACTTGTAACCGAATGGGCGGTATTATATGGTCACAATAATAAAAGAAACTTAATTACATATAAAAAAAGTGAAATATGAAACATAAAAAGAAAACAAACTAAACAAAAAGACACCACCAAATATGACACGACCGACGACGACCACTCAACTGCTACTGCACTTGCACTCGTTTACTTTTTTGGCAAGTTATAGCAACTAACAGCTGATAGGTTCTCTTTTTGGTCAGCAAGAGCTATGGCTGTCACTCAAATTACAGATTGAGTGATTGTCATGTTTGATATAATTTGAGAATGTTGCGAAGGTGGAGAAACTCACCTCTGTTGCATGAAACAATTCGGATGCGATCGGTGTCATGACATTTTTGAATCCGAATGTAATAATGCGTAAGTTAGTGGGTGTGGAATAAAACAAAGGCTGGAAAATCCTGATAGGGTGGTGTTAGTGTAATAGGTAGAGATAGGGTTCTTGAGCAAAAGCCGTCGGTAAGTACCTTCTTTTCAAAATCATACACCTTGGACTGAGGAAGCAGAGAAATATTTCCAAGAAGGTACCACCGATCGGCTTTTCAAGGAACCTAGCTCGAAATTTATAAAACGTAAGTAGGTTTTAATCAAGATAAAAGAAGTATTAGGTTAGTTTCTTAAGTTTTTTTTAAGAGAAAGCCCTCGGCGCTGAGTTCGCTCGCTCGACATACATAGGTAGCATATTTGAATCGTGAGGATCGTCCAAGATCTAACTACATATATACATAGATATATATCTTTATATATATAATCGTCGAATTGATCCTAAGGTAAGCTTCCTTTAAGTTAATTTTGAGGGAAAACGAATAATAAAAGCATTTTATTTGGTGCATTTGGGCCGTTGAAAAAATTCCTTTTGACGGCCTCAATTTTCTCTTTTAAAAGGAAACACGAAATAGGATAATAACGGGTGAGGAAATCCCAAAATCCGTAAATCATCCCGCCATACTGCAGCAAAGAAAAAACCAACCAACTCCAAGATTCATATACATATATGTATACATAGTGCTTTGCTAACATAATTTAAATTTTACAATTCAGTTAAATATCAACCTATTTTTTTTATTGTTCAATTTTCATTTGGAAACCGTGCTAACTATGATTTTTTTTACATTCAAAAAAGAAGTTGCTTTTAAATTAAAATTTAAAATAAAAAAAAAAAAAAAAAAAAGTGGTATAGATTCTTGCCTTATATATATATATATATACAGATTCGTATATATATATATAGATATACATTCAATAAGCACTGTGCAAACTATATTTTTTTTGAGTGAAAAGTGGTAAAATTTACATCTTTAAATTAAGAAATACATAGGGCGTATAAAGGATCGCCTCCTCAAGCCAGGAATCATCGAGGGAGTGGCCACTGCGTCGGATTTTTGGGTTGAGTGATTTTTTTCCTTTTTTTTACGGTCGTATTGAGATCGACACCTATATAAATATTGCCCAATATCGCTTTCAAAGAGTATAATAGCGCGAATAACAAACATACCCTTGAAATTTTTTTTTTTGATCAAGCTTTTAAATTTCACTTACCTTTGTTAAATTCCTTATTATTTGAATATATAAAAATTGAAATCACAAATTTTAATTATTAACTAAAGTCAATTTAAATGTGAGATTTTGAATCATAAACATGGAATTTGAAATAAAACTTGTAAATTCGATTTGAAGAAAAAATGAATCTCTAAGTTTTTGATTTAAAAGGGGGAGATGAGGAGATAAGGGAAATGGGATAAGAGTACGAGGGAATAGGAACGTTGTTTTAAGGGGTTGTTCGGCGAGAAAAACAACCAGGTAGGGTGGGATGAGAAGAAAGAACTCGCGCATCGATACCATCGGGATGCAAAGCCTGGCATCTTTTTAATTTGATAACGAGGAGGACAAGAATCCACGTCTGAGCTAGCGAGGGATATTGTGTGTGCCAGCGAATCCTCAAAGACAAAAACTCGTTACAAAAATGGCGCCCAACGTGTCGGTTTCACTATCGGAAGATGGTGAGACTAACAATGTTTTGTTTTGATTAATGAGTCGAAAATTAATTTTTTTTTGGTCAAAACATGTTAAAATTTTTTTAAATTTTTTTATATTTTTTCACTTCAGAATTTGGTTTCAACATCTTTGTGAGTCCCGGTTACTTAGGTCGGTTACCCGGTACCGCGTTGCAACAAAGAGGTTGAAATCGACATAAAAGTATTTATTTGAACAAAGGAATCATAAAAGCCTAGTCTTTGGGCATCTGAAGAAAAGATACCCAAATTGCAGGTGGATATGGTATACCTTTTACATACAACTACAATTTAAAGAGATCCCTTGATGCTAGTGGTGTCTTGGATGGTCCTTTAAATATTTAAAATTTTAAATTTTTAGTTTTATTGAGAATCTCCAGAGTCCTCATTGATGATGCTCGTCATGTAGTGTCCTGGAAACTTAGAAAACGATAGTTTAATTTTTATACAAAAAAACAATAGCAACACTAGTTTATTTTTTTTTAGGCTTACACATATTTTTGTCGACTCAAATAACGTTCCTTTTCAATTCTCGGTAATTGTATCTCGTTTCCGGATTCATACCTCGTCTTCCCTTTTTGATCTTTATGATAATTTACAACTCAAACAATTTTTTTTTTGGATACTAAGGATTTTAGTACTCCGATATTTTTTTTAAAAAACACGATTTTATATAATAAATTTTCAATTAAATATTTATACGCTTTTTATTTTTTTTAATAAATTTTTTATTGAATTATATTTTTTTTTAACATTTTGTTTTATAAAAATTTTTTTTATTTTATTAAAACATATTTTTTTTAAATTGGTATATACATATATTATTTGATTTGGTTTTTTTTGGTTTTATTCTTCAATCATTGGTTTTGGCCGATGCTCAATTGGCAAATCCCAACGTTTTTTTTTTTTGTGTTGCAGAAAATAAATTGCAAGTCATAAAAGAATTTTCAAAAAACAATCGTTTCCTGACAAAATAATTTCTGTTGTTTTCTTAGCGAAATTTTTCTTTTGAAGCTTACGGGTAGGTGATAGGAATTTGTAGGTTGGTTCACTCGAACCAAGTATGAGCAGGAGTCGCCGAGTTTCAATTTACGACGACTAAGAAGTTATAAACGCTCACAACGAAGCAACCTTTGAAGAATTTTTCCAAAGGTTTCGCAACACTGTAGATAGGTTTAATTTAAACCATTCGTTTAGTTTCTCAGAAGAGTTAGACTCGGTCATTTCCAATTCGACATCCAACATGGCGGATCAAGAAGATCCTCAAGGTGTGGAAAATGACCCAAGTTATATGGTTGAGGGCGGTGATAGAGAGCCAGCAGATCGCGTTGAAAATGACGTTGGCCGACAGGAAGATTTACTTGCTAGGATAGAGAGAAGCATGGTTCAGAACCAAGTTAGGATTTTCCAGCAAATGGACATTTTCATGGGAAATGTGCTGCAAAAATTGGAAGATTTGCGTTTACCTTCGCAACAAACAACCAACCTTCCTCAAGTCGAAAGACATGGCTCTTCCATGACTCAAGCTGTTCCACCAAGAAGCTCAAGTGCTTCCACTACGTTCAGTGCTTCAGGTCCATGTAGATTGGATCGTTGGAACATCAAATATGATGGTTCCGAAAATGTATCCGACTTTCTTTTGAAGATAGGAAGAATGCAGTCGAGTTCATCTTATAGCGAGAAACAAATCGCAGCAAATTTCCATATTTTGCTAGACGGTAGGGCGAATAAGTGGTTTTGGCGTTTTGTGAAGAAGAATCCAAACGCTGACTTATCTTCAATAAAGGAAGCAATGAAAAAGGAATTCGGCAAATTGGAGTCTGAAATTGACATTTATATGAGACTCATGTGTCGAAAGCAGGGACCGAAAGAATCGTTTGACGATTTTTATGTTTCGGTTTCAAGCTTAAACGACCGCCTAAAAGATCCATTTGATGACAAAAAGTTAATCGAAATCATTAGGGGTAATTCTAAGGAGAAGCTAGGAGAGATTTTGTTGTCGGCTGAGGTGAAGAATTTAGAGCAGCTTCGACAAAAAGCTCGCGAGGCTGAACGGTTTTTGAATAAAAGAGCCGTCGGTCATCGAAACGTAAGTGAGATCGCGGTCGAAAACGATTTTTCCGATACAGAATTGGAAACACATGAAGTGGCAGCCATGTACTCTACCCAAAAGCCAGTTTCAACTGCAAATTATATATGCTGGAATTGTGATCAGAAAGGACACGCTTATCACTTTTGCCCATCGGCAATCAGGAATTTGTTTTGTTTCCTTTGTGGAGCTAAGGGTGTCACCACAGTGCAATGTGGTAAGCATCAAGCGGGAAACTTCCCGAGGGACGAAACGAGGAGTGGGGAGGTTCGTTCCTCAAGGAATCTGACGAACCACTCCCAAAATTAAATACTAACAAACCAACGAATTCCTCCGATGAAACTGATAACAGTCCAATCCCGATACGAATTTTAAAAAGGGAAAAGTCCAACGTTGACGTTGATCAGTTTCATCCGATAAAAACACACAATATTAAGTCTCTTCACGAGCGAAAAATTAATTACGAAAAGGTTAGATCTCGAATTTTCGGAAACAACAATAAACCAATCAGCTTAAAAATTCAAAAAGCTCGTCGTCGTTTTCGAAATCGAAAAAAGTTTCGAAAACAGATAGTAGAAACGATAATATCTTCAGATACGGATGGTCGTATGTATGCCAATGTTTTTTTGAACAATGAATCGGTATTTGGACTGCTTGACAGTGGAGCATCTATTTCAGTTTTAGGTGATGGGTGTTGGGAGCTAGTCCGAAAACTAGGGGTTGAAATACTTCCCAACAAAAATATAGTACGTACGGCAGATGGTAAATCTCACGATATAGTTGGACATTGCGAGATAGAAACAAAATATAACGGCATTTCAAAAAAAATAATATTTTACATCATACCCAACTTGACACAAAAGGTATATCTTGGCATGAATTTTTGGCGTAGCTTCCAATTGTTACCTCAAATAAGTGAGTTAAAGGTAGACTTTGACAAAGAAGAAGATTTCAAAGAGGACACTGAATTATTGAAACTTTCACCTGAAGAGTCTTTTCAATTAGAAAGTGTTAAAAGACAATTTCCAAATTTTGTTGTCCTTGGATTAGGAAAAACTGACCTCGGGTGTCACATCGTCGATACCGGAAACGCCGCCCCGATAAAATCTAGGCATTACCCGTTATCGCCGGTTCGTCAAGGCGAGGTTTATAAAGAGTTAGATCGCATGTTGGAATTAGGCGTGATAGAAGTCAGTAACTCTCCATGGAGTTGTCCTGTAGTGCTGGTGAGAAAACCTGGTAAAGTCCGTCTTTGTTTAGACTTCCGAAAAGTCAACTCTGTCACGGTTAAGGATGCGTATCCGTTGCCTCATGTTGAAGGTCTGTTAAGTCGGATAAAGGACACACACTTTATCTCGGGGATAGACTTGAAGGACGCGTATTGGCAAATTCCTTTGCACGAAAAATCACGAGAGAAAACGGCCTTCACCGTACCTGGTAGACCACTCTACCAGTTTAAAGTAATGCCATTCGGTTTGAGTAATGCTGGACAAACGCTGTGTAGAGTGATGGATCAAGTTATTCCTAGTCATCTCCGAGATAACGTGTTTGTCTATTTAGACGACTTGCTGATTTGCACTTCGGATTTCGAGTCACATTTACGTATCCTTAAAGAAGTGGCCGCTTGCCTTCGTCGAGCAAATTTAACAATCAATCTCGAGAAAAGCAAATTTTGTATGAAACAAATAAAATTTTCTAGGTTTTATTGTAGGTCAGGGAAACCTAAAAACCAACCCGGATAAAATAGAAGCAATGGTTGATTTTCCTGTTCCAACTACCGTTAGGCAAGTAAGAAGGTTTTTAGGCATGACAGGTTGGTACAGGAGGTTTATTCGTAATTATGCTGACGTAGCTGCTCCTTTAACCAATTGCCTTCAAAAGAAGGCTAAGTTCGAATTCACCCCCGAAGCACTCGAAGCTTTCGAGAGACTTAAATCAGCCCTTTCTTCAGCTCCAGTATTAGCTGAACCTAACTTCTCAAAACCTTTCGTCATCCAATGCGATGCTTCGTCTGAAGGAGTAGGCGGTGTTCTCTTTCAAGTGGATGAGAACGGAAATGAGAAGCCCATTGCATTCATGTCGAAGAAACTCAACAAATCGCAGAAAAATTATACGGTCACGGAACAAGAATGCCTCACAGCCGTCTTAAGCGTGCGAAAATTTCGCCCTTATGTCGACGGATCGCCCTTTACAATCATTACAGACCATTCGAGCCTTAAATGGCTCATGTCAATGAAGGAACTATCAGGTAGACTAGCCAGATGGAGCTTAGAACTCCAAGGGTACGATTTCTCGATTGAACATCGAAAAGGATCCTTAAACGTGGTGCCAGATTGTTTATCGAGGATGAACATGGAGGAAATCGCGACAAGTGATATTGTTATAGATAATGCGATTTGTGGAGGTTCTTCGACAACGATATGCAATGATATCGATTTAGATTTGGCTGAATTTGATTCGGAACAATATACCCACTTGAGAGAGAACATTGCCCAAAATCAAGCAAATCTCCCAGACCTTGTCGTTTCCGAGAAATATATTTACCAAAGAGTGAGATTCAGAACCGGAAGTGTAGACGAAGAAGATTCTCTTTGGCGCTTATGGCTTCCCGATAATCTTACTCAAAAGTGTATCGAAATGTGTCATAACACCAGACTTAGTTGCCATAGTGGCTTTGACAAGACCTATACTCGAATACGATCCAAGTATTATTGGCCAAAAATGGTTAAAGATATTAAGACTTACGTGAAAAACTGTGAAATTTGTAAAATGGTTAAGGCGCCAAACGAAATTCTTCGCCCACCAACAGTCAACCAAACCAAAACGGAAAGGCCCATGCAACGACTTTACGTTGATTTTCTTGGCCCATACCCGCGTACTAAGCGAGGAAACATGTACGTTTTCATTGTGGTTGACCATTTTACAAAGTTCATGTTTTTCAAAGCCTTACCGAAAGCTACGTCAAACCGTGTGATTCAATATCTTGAATCAGAGATTTTCCATGCTTTCGGGACCCCTGAACAAATCCACTCCGACAACGGTCGTCAATTTGTGTCCAAAGATTTCAAAATCTTTTTGGATAACTACGGCGTTAAGCATGTGCGAAACGGCAGTGTATTCGCCTCAAGCCAACATTTCGGAGCGGGTCAATCGTAGTTTTCTTAGCAAGTTGAGAATTTTAATTTCTAAACAGCAAAATGACTGGGACCTTCATTTGTCCAGTATAGCATGTGCGTTGCGATCCGACATGCACGACTCGCTAAATTGTCAACCCTATTTCGCCATGTTTGGACAAAACATGATAAACCACGGTTCAACTTATGCATTACTAAGAAAACTAAACGCATTGCACGATCCCGAAATGTTGGTCAAACCGCGCGCACTTAATTTGACACTCGCGAGACAGACGTTGTCGGAGAATTTGGACAGGGCATGCGTTAAGTCGAGAAACACTTATAATAAAAGAACCAAAAATGTCACTTACCGTGAAGGTCAAGAGGTATTCCATGGGAACTTCGCCCAAAGTAATTTCGCTCAAGGAATTAATGCTAAGTTGCTCCCAAAATTCCTAAAATCCCGAGTGAGAAAAGTAGTGGGCAACTGCATGTATGAACTAGAATCCAGATCTGGCAAACCTCTTGGCATTTTCCATGCAAAAGACATTCGTCAATGAACGGACAACTGAAACAAACAAAACAAAAAGAACACAAAGTATCGATTCAAAAAAATGAGTAAAATTTGTTTAACTTATCTGACGTCACTCTATTGTTCCGGTAAGTGGGTTCGCGCCCCACGTTTAACACAGCAGCTGGCACACAACAAAGCTCGAACATTTAAAAAACTAACCCGAACTGACTAAAAATTTATTTTTAAATAACCAAAAACTTGACACGATTTTTTTATCAAGAAATCACAAAGAAAAATCAAAATTCAAAACGCCGTCGGCAAAATGACACACATCACAAATAACAACAATTTTTTTTGCCACGAATACCAACATATGTTTGAGGTGAACGACCTCTGTGTTTTTTTTTGTTTAAGCAATTTGTTTATGTTTCGTTTAATGTAGCGGATTTTTGTCGGGCATCTCACTCGCGACTAGTATGTTGTCTTTGTCGCACAATATTAAAAACAACCGACATGCACTTTCCGAATTCCCGTTTCTTTTTGTTGTTAACACTCTTTTTGTTTATTTTGTTCGCACTAATTATTTATAATGGATTTTTTTTCTTGCCAAAGATTTTTTATCACAAAAAAACACCTAAAATAAATAACTTTGCCTAAGCGAACTCATTCCGGCAATTTTAAATTTTACCTCTGATCACTTGTCACCATGCACTACCCGGCCGCGCGAAAAGGAAGGGTGGGTTCCGTTCGCATATTCCTGATAAGATTTATCTGGAAAACGCGAAGCCCTGTAACCGAATGGGCGGTATTATATGGTCACAATAATAAAAGAAACTTAATTACATATAAAAAAAAAGTGAAATATGAAACAAAAAGAAAACAAACTAAACAAAAAGGCACCACCAAATATGACACGACCGACGACGACCACTCAACTGCTACTGCACTCTGCACTTGCACTCGTTTCCTTTTTTAGCAAGTTATAGCAACTAACAGCTGATAGGTTCTCTTTTTGGTCAGCAAGAGCTATGGTGGCTGTCACTCAAATTACAGATTGAGTGATTGTCATGTTTGATATAATTTGAGAATGTTGCGAAGGTGGAGAAACTCACCTCTGTTGCATGAAACAATTCGGATGCGATCGGTGTCATGACATTGATGAATCCGATTCGCATCCGAAGACGTTTGCAACAAGTGCGTAAATCACACCCACTAATGCGTACACGCACATAAATAAGTTTATAGCGTTTTTATAAAGCGAATGTAATAATGCGTAAGTTAGTGGGTGTGGAATAAAACAAAGGCTGGAAAATCCTGATAGGGTGGTGTTAGTGTAATAGGTAGAGATAGGGTTCTTGAGCAAAAGCCGTCGGTAAGTACCTTCTTTTCAAAATCATACACCTTGGACTGAGGAAGCAGAGAAATATTTCCAAGAAGGTACCACCGATCGGCTTTTCAAGGAACCTAGCTCGAAATTTATAAAACGTAAGTAGGTTTTAATCAAGATAAAAGAACACAACACAAGTTGTGTTGTGAGTTTGTGGGGAACACACGCACAAATTTTTTGCTCTGAGCCTAGTACTCTTATATTTACTTGTATAAAGTTCACTTTTAAAATCATTATTTTAATTTCAATTAGTCTGTTAAATATTAGATAATAACTCTTTTGTAAATTAGTCAAGATGAAGTGCAATTTATGTGAGTTAAAGATTGAAAGAACTGATCAAAGAATTAAATGCTCTCTGTGCAATATTGATTTACACCAAAAGTGCACCAACCTGCTGAAAAAAGACATCGATTTGTTAAAAAAAACTAAAAGAGATTATATTTGCATGAGATGTTTAAGTTTGGGAGAGAAATCATCCCATAGTGTACAAAGTCCAATCTCTTTAAGTACATCTCTTGATAATAATCCGCCACTATCTGATATCGGCTCCAGTTTAACCACCCACATGTCTTCCCCTCACCTGTCCTCCAATGCCAACGCAATCATCACTGAGACTGAACTGTACCGCTCTTTCTCTGATTCACTACCATCTCATCCCGCTACCCCCACCGATGTGATTGAACCACCTGCATCAGTAACGCTGCCTCTTCTGTACAACGAAATTATTAAGCTCCAACAACTTAATTCAGAAGCTCTAAAAAAAATTAAAATTTTGGATGAGAGAAATGTCACTCTCTCTTCTAGAGCTGATGTGCTGGAACAGAGGGTTAATGTTTTAGAACAAATGCAATTGAAATGCTCCGTTGACATCGTTGGTTTGCCTAATGTAAACAATACAAACATTAAAGAAGCTGTGGTGAAACTTGTCGTTGAAGGAATTGGGGAAGATTTAAGTGTAAACGATATCGAATCTTGTTACGTAAAGCCAAAGCCAGACAATAAACCATCAGCCGCTAATATTGCATGTATAAAATTCGTTTCTCTCGCTAAAAAACAAAAAATCATGAATATGATGTATTCTCAGAAAATCAAATTATCTGCAAAAAAATTATTTGGATCTGATCCCAGTAACAATCAAGGGAAAAATAAAAAGAAAAATACCAAAGGCAGCAATTACATACAGGACGGAATCTTCATCAATGACAGCCTAACAAAGTACACTCGTTCTTTATTAAAAAATGTTAAGGATCTTAAAGTTAAGAAAAAGTGTAAATATGTTTGGGTTCGTAACTCAACAGTGCTTGTACGAGTAAATGATGGAGATAAGGTATTATCAATCAGAAACTGTGTTGATTTTACATCTCTTTGCAATTCCTTAAATGGAGTCTAATTTATTAAATCCTTCCCACAGTTTGATTGAAAATGCGCTATCGTCCTCTTATTTAAATGAATTTAACTGTCTTTGTGTAGACCATTCTATTTTTGATAAATATGGCTTTTCTGTTATACATCAAAATATTCGTAGTCTAAGAAAAAATTTTGATGCGTTTTACTCACATCTGATTTCCCTTGATCACCTTCCGGATCTCATTTTTGTTTCGGAGATTTGGATTTATGACTTTGAAATATCTAACTTTACTATTCCAAATTACGTTTTCGCTGCTAATTGTAACAACTCTTATTCTGCTGGTGGTGTTGCGGTATTCTATCGAAGTGATATGGTTTGCAAAGTAAAAAATATTAATTTGAAGAGTGCGGATTTAATATGTGTTGATTTGGAAATTCAAGGTACATCTTTCACTTTTGTTGGTGTTTATAGGTTGCATTTAAGTAGTGTTTCAATTTTTTTTTCTGAATTTTCGGAATTTTTAAGCAGCACTAGGTCAAAAAATATGGCACTTTTAGGTGATTTTAATATAGACATCTTATCTGAATCTTCTGATGCTGACAGTTTTATTTCAATAATGTCTTCGTTTGGATTTAATTCTCTTGTTAATGAACCAACGCGAGTAGCTCCAACTTCTAGTTCATGTTTAGACCATATCTTTATACGCTTGCATAGAAAAAACAAAATAGGTTTTAAATCATCGGTGCATGATTTAAAATTAACTGATCATTTTCTGACTAATCTTCAACTTGATTATAAAATACAAAAGCAAAATAGTGTGTTTTTTTCTAAATTTAAAAATATTAACTATCCTGCATTGCGTTCGGCCTTAACTTTTGAATTTTGGGATGAAGTGTATGCTTCAAGTGATCCATCTATAGCATTTGATCTATTTTTGAATAAGTTACAGGCACATATTTCAAATTGCACCGTAACTACTGCTAGAAAATCTAACAAATTTAAACGTCTTAAGCCTTGGATATCCTTGCCATTATTAAATAAAATAAAAAAGAAAAACCGTCTTCGAATATCTATTTTAAAGCATCCTAACAATTCAAGACTTAAGAGTTTTTATCACAAATTGTGCTGCGATTTGAAAAATGAAATACCTAAGTGTAGAGATGATTATTATGCTCATAAACTTGCTGAAAACGTTGGAAATATTAAAAATGAATGGAGACTAGTGAATGAAATTTTGAATCGTAATCCATCAGATGTCGAATTCAAAATTTATAAAGATACTGAAATAATCGCAGATCCTGTTGATGTAGCTAATGTTTTCAATCAGCATTTTTCATCAATTTCAAAAAATGTACAGTTTGATAATTTAAATATCCATGTTGATGCCGTTCAAAATGATATTTTTTACGGAAATAGTTTCTGTTTTTATGACTTCTCTGCCTTTGAAATTCACAAATTGATTTTTTCTCTTAAATCGTCAAACTCGGCTTCCTATGACATGATTTCCAGTCGTATCTTAAAAAATATTTCTTTTCAAATTGCTGATGTTCTTTGTTTTATATTTAATCTTTGTGTGAGAAAAGGTGTGTTTCCTGATTCCCTAAAAACTGTTATAGTAATCCCATTACATAAAAAAGGAGATTCTTTGGATTTAAATAACTATAGACCTATTTCTCTCCTTTCCGTATTTTCCAAGGTTTTTGAAAAAGGAATGAAGAACAGAATAATGTCCTTTCTTTCTAGAACTGAGTTTTTCAGTGATAGTCAGTTTGGTTTTCTTAAAGGTAAGTCAAAAGAAGATGCCCTGTTAAAGTTCTGTGGTGAAATTTATAACTCAATTAATGATTCCAAGGTAACAGCGGCTTTATTCATTGACATTACAAAAGCTTTTGATACGGTTGACCATGACTTATTACTGAAAAAACTTTATTATGCTGGTTTCAGAGGCTTTGTTTATGATTGGTTTTGTTCGTACCTAACAAATCGTAACCAAATGACCAAGATAAAAGACACTCTAAGTTCAGTATCTTATCTCAGAATGGGTATTCCCCAAGGTTCTGTTTTAGGTCCTATCCTGTTTCTAATATTTGTTAACTCCTTATTCTTACAGCCTTTTAAGGGAAATTTATCTGCTTTTGCGGATGATACTGCTCTCTCGTACTCAAATAATAATTATGTTGTTCTTTTGAAATTAATACTTAATATTGATTTTAAATTTGTTGTTGTATTAATCCCCACAAAAATATTGCTATAACTTTTCTTCTATCTAATGTTTCTTCGTCACTTATTCTTTTGAATAATAGAAGTAACCTAACTATTTCATCTTAAATCTTGCTATAAGTTATCTATTAATTTTATGTACATTCAATTGAAATAAAAAAAAAAATAAGAGATACTAACTAAATTTTCTAGAAGCCATATGAAATATTGTTTAATCTTTTCTTTTATTTTTGATAAAATTGTTTAACTTAGCCTTAAGATTTTGGAATGAAATAAAGTTGATACTAAAAAAAAAAAAAAAAAAAAAAAATAGTTTTTTTTAAGAGAAAGCCCTCGGCGCTGAGTTCGCTCGCTCGACATACATAGGTAGCATATTTGAATCGTGAGGATCGTCAAAGATCTAACTACATATATACATAGATATATATCTATATATATATAATCGTCGAATCTATCCTAAGGTAAGCTTCCTTTAAGTTAATTTTGAGGGAAAACGAATAATAAAAGCATTTTATTTGGTGCATTTGGGCCGTTGAAAAAATTCCTTTTGACGGCCTCAATTTTCTCTTTTAAAAGGAAACACGAAATAGGATAATAACGGGTGAGGAAATTCCCAAAATCCGTAAATCATCCCGCCATACTGCAGCAAAGAAAAAACCAACCAACTCCAAGATTCATATACATATATGTATACATAGTGCTTTGCTAACATAATTTAAATTTAAAATTCAGTTAAATATCAACCTATTTTTATTATTGTTCAATTTTCATTTGGAAACCGTGCTAACTATGATTTTTTTTTACATTCAAAAAAGAAGTTGCTTTTAAATTAAAATTTAAAATCAAAAAAAAAAAAAAGAAAAGTGGTATAGATTCTTGCCTTATATATATATATATATATATATATACAGATTCGTATATATATATATAGATATACATTCAATAAGCACTGTGCAAACTATATTTTTTTTGAGTGAAAAGTGGTAAAATGTATATCTTTAAATTAAGAAATACATAGGGCGTATAAAGGATCGCCTCCTCAAGCCAGGAATCATCGAGGGAGTGGCCACTGCGTCGGATTTTTGGGGTGAGTGATTTTTTTTCCTTTTTCTTACGGTCGTATTGAGATCGACACCTATATAAATATTGCCCAATATCGCTTTCAAAGAGTATAATAGCGCGAATAACAAACATACCCTTGAAATTTTTTATTTTGATCAAGCTTTTAAATTTCACTTACCTTTGTTAAATTCCTAATTATTTGAATATATAAAAATTGAAATTACAAATTTTAATTATTAACTAAAGTTTATTTAAATGTGAGATTTTGAATCATAAACATGGAATTTGAAATAAAACTTGTAAATTCGATTTGAAGAAAAAATGAATCTCTAAGTTTTTGATTTAAAAGGGGGAGATGAGGAGATAAGGGAAATGGGATAAGAGTACGAGGGAATAGGAACGTTGTTTTAAGGGGTTGTTCGGCGAGAAAAACAACCAGGTAGGGTGGGATGAGAAGAAAGAACTCGCGCATCGATACCATCGGGATGCAAAGCCTGGCATCTTTTTAATTTTGATAACGAGGAGGACAAGAATCCACGTCTGAGCTAGCGAGGGATACTGTGTGTGCCAGCGAATCCTCAAAGACAAAAACTCGTTACAAAAATGGCGCCCAACGTGTCGGAGACTAACAATGTTTTGTTTTGATTAATGAGTCGAAAATTAATTTTTTTTTGGTCAAAACATGTTAAAATTTTTTTTAATTTTTTTATATTTTTTCACTTCAGAATTTGGTTTCAACATCTTTGTGAGTCCCGGTTACTTAGGTCGGTTACCCGGTACCGCGTTGCAACAAAGAGGTTGAAATCGACATAAAAGTATTTATTTGAACAAAGGAATCATAAAAGCCTAGTCTTTGGGCATCTGAAGAAAAGATACCCAAATTGCAGGTGGATATGGTATACCTTTTACATACAACTACAATTTAAAGAGATCCCTTGATGCTAGTGGTGTCTTGGATGGTCCTTTAAATATTTAAAATTTTAAATTTTTAGTTTTATTGAGAATCTCCAGAGTCCTCATTGATGATGCTCGTCATGTAGTGTCCTGGAAACTTAGAAAACGATAGTTTAATTTTCATACAAAAAAACAATAGCAACACTAGTTTATTTTTTTTTAGGCTTACACATATTTTTGTCGACTCAAATAACGTTCCTTTTCAATTCTCGGTAATTGTATCTCATTTCCGGATTCATACCTCGTCTTCCCTTTTTGATCTTTATGATAATTTACAACTCAAACAATTTTTTTTTTGGATACTAAGGATTTTAGTACTCCGATATTTTTTTTAAAAAACACGATATTATATAATAAAGTTTCAATTAAATATTTATACGCTTTTTATTTTTTTTTATAAATTTTTTATTGAATTTTATTTTTTTTTAACATTTTGTTTTATAAACATTTTTTTTATTTTATTAAAACATATTTTTTTTAAATTGGTATATACATATATTATTTGATTTGGTTTTTTTTGGTTTTATTCTTCAATCATTGGTTTTGGCCGATGCTCAATTGGCAAATCCCAACGTTTTTTTTTTGTGTTGCAGAAAATAAATTGCAAGTCATAAAAGAATTTTCAAAAAACAATCGTTTCCTGACAAAATAATTTCTGTTGTTTTCTTAGCGAAATTTTTCTTTTGAAGCTTACGGGTAGGTGATAGGAATTTGTAGGTTGGTTCACTCGAACCAAGTATGAGCAGGAGTCGCCGAGTTTCAATTTACGACGACTAAGAAGTTATAAACGCTCATAACGAAGCAACCTTTGAAGAATTTTTCCAAAGGTTTCGCAACACTGTAGATAGGTTTAATTTAAACCATTCGTTTAGTTTCTCAGAAGAGTTAGACTCGGTCATTTCCAATTCGACATCCAACATGGCGGATCAAGAAGATCCTCAAGGTGTGGAAAATGACCCAAGTTATATGGTTGAGGGCGGTGATAGAGAGCCAGCAGATCGCGCTGAAAATGACGTTGGCCGACAGGAAGATTTACTTGCTAGGATAGAGAGAAGCATGGTTCAGAACCAAGTTAGGATTTTCCAGCAAATGGACATTTTCATGGGAAATGTGCTGCAAAAATTGGAAGATTTGCGTTTACCTTCGCAACAAACAACCAACCTTCCTCAAGTCGAAAGACATGGCTCTTCCATGACTCAAGCTGTTCCACCAAGAAGCTCAAGTGCTTCCACTACGTTCAGTGCTTCAGGTCCATGTAGATTGGATCGTTGGAACATCAAATATGATGGTTCCGAAAATGTATCCGACTTTCTTTTGAAGATAGGAAGAATGCAGTCGAGTTCATCTTATAGCGAGAAACAAATCGCAGCAATTTCCATATTTTGCTAGACGGTAGGGCGAATAAGTGGTTTTGGCGTTTTGTGAAGAAGAATCCAAACGCTGACTTATCTTCAATAAAGGAAGCAATGAAAAAGGAATTCGGCAAATTGGAGTCTGAAATTGACATTTATATGAGACTCATGTGTCGAAAGCAGGGCCCAAAAGAATCGTTTGACGATTTTTATGTTTCGGTTTCAAGCTTAAACGACCGCCTAAAAGATCCATTTGATGACAAAAAGTTAATCGAAATCATTAGGGGTAATTCTAAGGAGAAGCTAGGAGAGATTTTGTTGTCGGCTGAGGTGAAGAATTTAGAGCAGCTTCGACAAAAAGCTCGCGAGGCTGAACGGTTTTTGAATAAAAGAGCCGAAAGCCAGTTTCAACTGCAAATTATATATGCTGGAATTGTGATCAGAAAGGACACGCTTATCACTTTTGCCCATCGGCAATCAGGAATTTGTTTTGTTTCCTTTGTGGAGCTAAGGGTGTCACCACAGTGCAATGTGGTAAGCATCAAGCGGGAAACTTCCCGAGGGACGAAACGAGGAGTGGGGAGGTTCGTTCCTCAAGGAATCTGACGAACCACTCCCAAAATTAAATACTAACAAACCAACGAATTCCTCCGATGAAACTGATAACAGTCCAATCCCGATACGAATTTTAAAAAGGGAAAAGTCCAACATTGACGTTGATCAGTTTCATCCGATAAAAACACACAATCTTAAGTCTCTTCACGAGCGAAAAATTAATTACGAAAAGGTTAGATCTCGAATTTTCGGAAACAACAATAAACCAATCAGCTTAAAAATTCAAAAAGCTCGTCGTCGTTTTTGAAATCGAAAAAAGTTTCGAAAACAGATAGTAGAAACGATAATATCTTCAGATACGGATGGTCGTATGTATGCCAATGTTTTTTTGAACAATGAATCGGTATTTGGACTGCTTGACAGTGGAGCATCTATTTCAGTTTTAGGTGATGGGTGTTGGGAGCTAGTCCGAAAACTAGGGGTTGAAATACTACCCAACAAAAATATAGTACGTACGGCAGATGGTAAATCTCACGATATAGTTGGAAATTGCGAGATAGAAACAAAATATAACGGCATTTAAAAAAAAATAACATTTTACATCATACCCAACTTGACACAAAAGGTATATCTTGGCATGAATTTTTGGCGTAGCTTCCAATTGTTACCTCAAATAAGTGAGTTAAAGGTAGACTTTGACAAAGAAGAAGATTTCAAAGAGGACACTGAATTATTGAAACTTTCACCTGAAGAGTCTTTTCAATTAGAAAGTGTTAAAAGACAATTTCCAAATTTTGTTGTCCTTGGATTAGGCAGTTTTTCCTAATCCAAGGACAACAAAATTTGGAAATTGTCTTTTAACACTTTCTAATTGAAAAGACTCTTCGGGTGTCACATCGTCGATACCGGAAACGCCGCCCCGATAAAATCTAGGCATTACCCGTTATCGCCGGTTCGTCAAGGCGAGGTTTATAAAGAGTTAGATCGCATGTTGGAATTAGGCGTGATAGAAGTCAGTAACTCTCCATGGAGTTGTCCTGTAGTGCTGGTGAGAAAACCTGGTAAAGTCCGTCTTTGTTTAGACTTCCGAAAAGTCAACTCTGTCACGGTTAAGGATGCGTATCCGTTGCCTCATGTTGAAGGTCTGTTAAGTCGGATAAAGGACACACACTTTATCTCGGGGATAGACTTGAAGGACGCGTATTGGCAAATTCCTTTGCACGAAAAATCACGAGAGAAAACGGCCTTCACCGTACCTGGTAGACCACTCTACCAGTTTAAAGTAATGCCATTCGGTTTGAGTAATGCTGGACAAACGCTGTGTAGAGTGATGGATCAAGTTATTCCTAGTCATCTCCGAGATAACGTGTTTGTCTATTTAGACGACTTGCTGATTTGCACTTCGGATTTCGAGTCACATTTACGTATCCTTAAAGAAGTGGCCGCTTGCCTTCGTCGAGCAAATTTAACAATCAATCTCGAGAAAAGCAAATTTTGTATGAAACAAATAAAATTTTCTAGGTTTTATTGTAGGTCAGGGAAACCTAAAAACCAACCCGGATAAAATAGAAGCAATGGTTGATTTTCCTGTTCCAACTACCGTTAGGCAAGTAAGAAGGTTTTTAGGCATGACAGGTTGGTACAGGAGGTTTATTCGTAATTATGCTGACGTAGCTGCTCCTTTAACCAATTGCCTTCAAAAGAAGGCTAAGTTCGAATTCACCCCCGAAGCACTCGAAGCTTTCGAGAGACTTAAATCAGCCCTTTCTTCAGCTCCAGTATTAGCTGAACCTAACTTCTCAAAACCTTTCGTCATCCAATGCGATGCTTCGTCTGAAGGAGTAGGCGGTGTTCTCTTTCAAGTGGATGAGAACGGAAATGAGAAGCCCATTGCATTCATGTCGAAGAAACTCAACAAATCGCAGAAAAATTATACGGTCACGGAACAAGAATGCCTCACAGCCGTCTTAAGCGTGCGAAAATTTCGCCCTTATGTCGACGGATCGCCCTTTACAATCATTACAGACCATTCGAGCCTTAAATGGCTCATGTCAATGAAGGAACTATCAGGTAGACTAGCCAGATGGAGCTTAGAACTCCAAGGGTACGATTTCTCGATTGAACATCGAAAAGGATCCTTAAACGTGGTGCCAGATTGTTTATCGAGGATGAACATGGAGGAAATCGCGACAAGTGATATTGTTATAGATAATGCGATTTGTGGAGGTTCTTCGACAACGATATGCAATGATATCGATTTAGATTTGGCTGAATTTGATTCGGAACAATATACCCACTTGAGAGAGAACATTGCCCAAAATCAAGCAAATCTCCCAGACCTTGTCGTTTCCGAGAAATATATTTATCAAAGAGTGAGATTCAGAACCGGAAGTGTAGACGAAGAAGATTCTCTTTGGCGCTTATGGCTTCCCGATAATCTTACTCAAAAGTGTATCGAAATGTGTCATAACACCAGACTTAGTTGCCATAGTGGCTTTGACAAGACCTATACTCGAATACGATCCAAGTATTATTGGCCAAAAATGGTTAAAGATATTAAGACTTACGTGAAAAACTGTGAAATTTGTAAAATGGTTAAGGCAACCAAACCAAAACGGAAAGGCCCATGCAACGACTTTACGTTGATTTTCTTGGCCCATACCCGCGTACTAAGCGAGGAAACATGTACGTTTTCATTGTGGTTGACCATTTTACAAAGTTCATGTTTTTCAAAGCCTTACCGAAAGCTACGTCAAACCGTGTGATTCAATATCTTGAATCAGAGATTTTCCATGCTTTCGGGACCCCTGAACAAATCCACTCCGACAACGGTCGTCAATTTGTGTCCAAAGATTTCAAAATCTTTTTGGATAACTACGGCGTTAAGCATGTGCGAACGGCAGTGTATTCGCCTCAAGCCAACATTTCGGAGCGGGTCAATCGTAGTTTTCTTAGCAAGTTGAGAATTTTAATTTCTAAACAGCAAAATGACTGGGACCTTCATTTGTCCAGTATAGCATGTGCGTTGCGATCCGACATGCACGACTCGCTAAATTGTCAACCCTATTTCGCCATGTTTGGACAAAACATGATAAACCACGGTTCAACTTATGCATTACTAAGAAAACTAAACGCATTGCACGATCCCGAAATGTTGGTCAAACCGCGCGCACTTAATTTGACACTCGCGAGACAGACGTTGTCGGAGAATTTGGACAGGGCATACGTTAAGTCGAGAAACACTTATTATAAAAGAACCAACAAAAATTCCTAAAATCCCGAGTGAGAAAAGTAGTGGGCAACTGCATGTATGAACTAGAATCCAGATCTGGCAAACCTCTTGGCATTTTCCATGCAAAAGACATTCGTCAATGAACGGACAACTGAAACAAACAAAACAAAAAGAACACAAAGTATCGATTCAAAAAAATGAGTAAAATTTGTTTAACTTATCTGACGTCACTCTATTGTTCCGGTAAGTAACACAGCAGCTGGCACACAACAAAGCTCGAACATTTAAAAAACTAACCCGAACTGACTAAAAATTTATTTTTAAATAACCAAAAACTTGACACGATTTTTTTTATCAAGAAATCACAAAGAAAAATCAAAATTCAAAACGCCGTCGGCAAAATGACACACATCACAAATAACAACAATTTTTTTTGCCACGAATACCAACATATGTTTGAGGTGAACGACCTCTGTGTTTTTTTTTGTTTAAGCAATTTGTTTATGTTTCGTTTAATGTAGCGGATTTTTGTCGGGCATCTCACTCGCGACTAGTATGTTGTCTTTGTCGCACAATATTAAAAACAACCGACATGCACTTTCCGAATTCCCGTTTCTTTTTGTTGTTAACACTCTTTTTGTTTATTTTGTTCGCACTAATTATTTATAATGGATTTTTTTTCTTGCCAAAGATTTTTTATCACAAAAAAACACCTAAAATAAATAACTTTGCCTAAGCGAACTCATTCCGGCAATTTTAAATTTTACCTCTGATCACTTGTCACCATGCACTACCCGGCCGCGCGAAAAGGAAGGGTGGGTTCCGTTCGCATATTCCTGATAAGATTTATCTGGAAAACGCGAAGCCCTGTAACCGAATGGGCGGTATTATATGGTCACAATAATAAAAGAAACTTAATTACATATAAAAAAAAAGTGAAATATGAAACAAAAAGAAAACAAACTAAACAAAAAGACACCACCAAATATGACACGACCGACGACGACCACTCAACTGCTACTGCACTCTGCACTTGCACTCGTTTCCTTTTTTAGCAAGTTATAGCAACTAACAGCTGATAGGTTCTCTTTTTGGTCAGCAAGAGCTATGGTGGCTGTCACTCAAATTACAGATTGAGTGATTGTCATGTTTGATATAATTTGAGAATGTTGCGAAGGTGGAGAAACTCACCTCTGTTTCATGAAACAATTCGGATGCGATCGGTGTCATGACATTGATGAATCCGATTCGCATCCGAAGACGTTTGCAACAAGTGCGTAAATCACACCCACTAATGCGTACACGCACATAAATAAGTTTATAGCGTTTTTATAAAGCGAATGTAATAATGCGTAAGTTAGTGGGTGTGGAATAAAACAAAGGCTGGAAAATCCTGATAGGGTGGTGTTAGTGTAATAGGTAGAGATAGGGTTCTTGAGCAAAAGCCGTCGGTAAGTACCTTCTTTTCAAAATCATACACCTTGGACTGAGGAAGCAGAGAAATATTTCCAAGAAGGTACCACCGATCGGCTTTTCAAGGAACCTAGCTCGAAATTTATAAAACGTAAGTAGGTTTTAATCAAGATAAAAGAAGTATTAGGTTAGTTTCTTATATAGTTTTTTTTAAGAGAAAGCCCTCGGCGCTGAGTTCGCTCGCTCGACATACATAGGTAGCATATTTGAATCGTGAGGATCGTCAAAGATCTAACTACATATATACATAGATATATATCTATATATATATAATCGTCGAATCTATCCTAAGGTAAGCTTCCTTTAAGTTAATTTTGAGGGAAAACGAATAATAAAAGCATTTTATTTGGTGCATTTGGGCCGTTGAAAAAATTCCTTTTGACGGCCTCAATTTTCTCTTTTAAAAGGAAACACGAAATAGGATAATAACGGGTGAGGAAATTCCCAAAATCCGTAAATCATCCCGCCATACTGCAGCAAAGAAAAAACCAACCAACTCCAAGATTCATATACATATATGTATACATAGTGCTTTGCTAACATAATTTAAATTTAAAATTCAGTTAAATATCAACCTATTTTTATTATTGTTCAATTTTCATTTGGAAACCGTGCTAACTATGATTTTTTTTTACATTCAAAAAAGAAGTTGCTTTTAAATTAAAATTTAAAATCAAAAAAAAAAAAAAGAAAAGTGGTATAGATTCTTGCCTTATATATATATATATATATATACAGATTCGTATATATATATACAGATTCGTATATACATATATATATAGATATACATTCAATAAGCACTGTGCAAACTATATTTTTTTTGAGTGAAAAGTGGTAAAATTTATATCTTTAAATTAAGAAATACATAGGGCGTATAAAGGATCGCCTCCTCAAGCCAGGAATCATCGAGGGAGTGGCCACTGCGTCGGATTTTTGGGGTGAGTGATTTTTTTTCCTTTTTTTTACGGTCGTATTGAGATCGACACCTATATAAATATTGCCCAATATCGCTTTCAAAGAGTATAATAGCGCGAATAACAAACATACCCTTAAAATTTTTTATTTTGATCAAGCTTTTAAATTTCACTTACCTTTGTTAAATTCCTTATTATTTGAATATATAAAAATTGAAATCACAAATTTTAATTATTAACTAAAGTCAATTTAAATGTGAGATTTTGAATCATAAACATGGAATTTGAAATAAAACTTGTAAATTCGATTTGAAGAAAAAATGAATCTCTAAGTTTTTGATTTAAAAGGGGGAGATGAGGAGATAAGGGAAATGGGATAAGAGTACGAGGGAATAGGAACGTTGTTTTAAGGGGTTGTTCGGCGAGAAAAACAACCAGGTAGGGTGGGATGAGAAGAAAGAACTCGCGCATCGATACCATCGGGATGCAAAGCCTGGCATCTTTTTAATTTGATAACGAGGAGGACAAGAATCCACGTCTGAGCTAGCGAGGGATATTGTGTGTGCCAGCGAATCCTCAAAGACAAAAACTCGTTACAAAAATGGCGCCCAACGTGTCGGTTTCACTATCGGAAGATGGTGAGACTAACAATGTTTTGTTTTGATTAATGAGTCGAAAATTATTTTTTTTTTGGTCAAAACATGTTAAATTTTTTTTAAATTTTTTTATATTTTTTCACTTCAGAATTTGGTTTCAACATCTTTGTGAGTCCCGGTTACTTAGGTCGGTTACCCGGTACCGCGTTGCAACAAAGAGGTTGAAATCGACATAAAAGTATTTATTTGAACAAAGGAATCATAAAAGCCTAGTCTTTGGGCATCTGAAGAAAAGATACCCAAATTGCAGGTGGATATGGTATACCTTTTACATACAACTACAATTTAAAGAGATCCCTTGATGCTAGTGGTGTCTTGGATGGTCCTTTAAATATTTAAAATTTTCAATTTTTAGTTTTATTGAGAATCTCCAGAGTCCTCATTGATGATGCTCGTCATGTAGTGTCCTGGAAACTTAGAAAACGATAGTTTAATTTTCATACAAAAAAACAATAGCAACACTAGTTTATTTTTTTTAGGCTTACACATATTTTTGTCGACTCAAATAACGTTCCTTTTCAATTCTCGGTAATTGTATCTCGTTTCCGGATTAATACCTCGTCTTCCCTTTTTGATCTTTATGATAATTTACAACTCAAACAATTTTTTTTTTGGATACTAAGGATTTTAGTACTCCGATATTTTTTTTAAAAAACACGATTTTATATAATAAAGTTTCAATTAAATATTTATACGCTTTTTATTTTTTTTAATAAATTTTTTATTGAATTATATTTTTTTTTAACATTTTGTTTTATAAACATTTTTTTTATTTTATTAAAACATATTTTTTTTAAATTGGTATATACATATATTATTTGATTTGGTTTTTTTTGGTTTTATTCTTCAATCATTGGTTTTGGCCGATGCTCAATTGGCAAATCCCAACGTTTTTTTTTGTGTGCTGCAGAAAATAAATTGCAAGTCATAAAAGAATTTTCAAAAAACAATCGTTTCCTGACAAAATAATTTCTGTTGTTTTCTTAGCGAAATTTTTCTTTTGAAGCTTACGGGTAGGTGATAGGAATTTGTAGGTTGGTTCACTCGAACCAAGTATGAGCAGGAGTCGCCGAGTTTCAATTTACGACGACTTAGAAGTTATAAACGCTCACAACGAAGCAACCTTTGAAGAATTTTTTCAAAGGTTTCGCAAAACTGTAGATAGGTTTAATTTAAACCATTCGTTTAGTTTCTCAGAAGAGTTAGACTCGGTCATTTCCAATTCGACATCCAACATGGCGGATCAAGAAGATCCTCAAGGTATGGGAAATGACCCAAGTTATATGGTTGAGGGCGGTGATAGAGAGCCAGCAGATCGCGCTGAAAATGACGTTGGCCGACAGGAAGATTTACTTGCTAGGATAGAGAGAAGCATGGTTCAGAACCAAGTTAGGATTTTCCAGCAAATGGACATTTTCATGGGAAATGTGCTGCAAAAATTGGAAGATTTGCGTTTACCTTCGCAACAAACAACCAACCTTCCTCAAGTCGAAAGACATGGCTCTTCCATGACTCAAGCTGTTCCACCAAGAAGCTCAAGTGCTTCCACTACGTTCAGTGCTTCAGGTCCATGTAGATTGGATCGTTGGAACATCAAATATGATGGTTCCGAAAATGTATCCGACTTTCTTTTGAAGATAGGAAGAATGCAGTCGAGTTCATCTTATAGCGAGAAACAAATCGCAGCAATTTCCATATTTTGCTAGACGGTAGGGCGAATAAGTGGTTTTGGCGTTTTGTGAAGAAGAATCCAAACGCTGACTTATCTTCAATAAAGGAAGCAATGAAAAAGGAATTCGGCAAATTGGAGTCTGAAATTGACATTTATATGAGACTCATGTGTCGAAAGCAGGGCCCAAAAGAATCGTTTGACGATTTTTATGTTTCGGTTTCAAGCTTAAACGACCGCCTAAAAGATCCATTTGATGACAAAAAGTTAATCGAAATCATTAGGGGTAATTCTAAGGAGAAGCTAGGAGAGATTTTGTTGTCGGCTGAGGTGAAGAATTTAGAGCAGCTTCGACAAAAAGCTCGCGAGGCTGAACGGTTTTTGAATAAAAGAGCCGAAAGCCAGTTTCAACTGCAAATTATATATGCTGGAATTGTGATCAGAAAGGACACGCTTATCACTTTTGCCCATCGGCAATCAGGAATTTGTTTTGTTTCCTTTGTGGAGCTAAGGGTGTCACCACAGTGCAATGTGGTAAGCATCAAGCGGGAAACTTCCCGAGGGACGAAACGAGGAGTGGGGAGGTTCGTTCCTCAAGGAATCTGACGAACCACTCCCAAAATTAAATACTAACAAACCAACGAATTCCTCCGATGAAACTGATAACAGTCCAATCCCGATACGAATTTTAAAAAGGGAAAAGTCCAACATTGACGTTGATCAGTTTCATCCGATAAAAACACACAATCTTAAGTCTCTTCACGAGCGAAAAATTAATTACGAAAAGGTTAGATCTCGAATTTTCGGAAACAACAATAAACCAATCAGCTTAAAAATTCAAAAAGCTCGTCGTCGTTTTTGAAATCGAAAAAAGTTTCGAAAACAGATAGTAGAAACGATAATATCTTCAGATACGGATGGTCGTATGTATGCCAATGTTTTTTTGAACAATGAATCGGTATTTGGACTGCTTGACAGTGGAGCATCTATTTCAGTTTTAGGTGATGGGTGTTGGGAGCTAGTCCGAAAACTAGGGGTTGAAATACTACCCAACAAAAATATAGTACGTACGGCAGATGGTAAATCTCACGATATAGTTGGACATTGCGAGATAGAAACAAAATATAACGGCATTTCAAAAAAAATAACATTTTACATCATACCCAACTTGACACAAAAGGTATATCTTGGCATGAATTTTTGGTGTAGCTTCCAATTGTTACCTCAAATAAGTGAGTTAAAGGTAGACTTTGACAAAGAAGAAGATTTCAAAGAGGACACTGAATTATTGAAACTTTCACCTGAAGAGTCTTTTCAATTAGAAAGTGTTAAAAGACAATTTCCAAATTTTGTTGTCCTTGGATTAGGAAAAACTGACCTCGGGTGTCACATCGTCGATACCGGAAACGCCGCCCCGATAAAATCTAGGCATTACCCGTTATCGCCGGTTCGTCAAGGCGAGGTTTATAAAGAGTTAGATCGCATGTTGGAATTAGGCGTGATAGAAGTCAGTAACTCTCCATGGAGTTGTCCTGTAGTGCTGGTGAGAAAACCTGGTAAAGTCCGTCTTTGTTTAGACTTCCGAAAAGTCAACTCTGTCACGGTTAAGGATACGTATCCGTTGCCTCATGTTGAAGGTCTGTTAAGTCGGATAAAGGACACACACTTTATCTCGGGGATAGACTTGAAGGACGCGTATTGGCAAATTCCTTTGCACGAAAAATCACGAGAGAAAACGGCCTTCACCGTACCTGGTAGACCACTCTACCAGTTTAAAGTAATGCCATTCGGTTTGAGTAATGCTGGACAAACGCTGTGTAGAGTGATGGATCAAGTTATTCCTAGTCATCTCCGAGATACCGTGTTTGTCTATTTAGACGACTTGCTGATTTGCACTTCGGATTTCGAGTCACATTTACGTATCCTTAACCCTAGAAAGATAATCATATTTTTTAGTGCGTGAAAGATAATCATACGTCTCAGAGACGTATGGCACTTATTAAGCGCGTTTAAAGATGACCATTGATTTTTCATCATTATTTTGTATTTTAATTAATTATTTGGGTTATTTTAAGTAAAATGAATCAATAATTAAGTACAAAAGAATTAAAATTTGAGCATAATTGTAATTGTAATACGGCTTATAATTGAAAAAATATAACAATTTTTCCACGCGCCATACGTCCCGCAGACGTAGATTATCTTTCTAGGGTTAAAGAAGTGGCCGCTTGCCTTCGTCGAGCAAATTTAACAATCAATCTCGAGAAAAGCAAATTTTGTATGAAACAAATAAAATTTCTAGGTTTTATTGTAGGTCAGGGAAACCTAAAAACCAACCCGGATAAAATAGAAGCAATGGTTGATTTTCCTGTTCCAACTACCGTTAGGCAAGTAAGAAGGTTTTTAGGCATGACAGGTTGGTACAGGAGGTTTATTCGTAATTATGCTGACGTAGCTGCTCCTTTAACCAATTGCCTTCAAAAGAAGGCTAAGTTCGAATTCACCCCCGAAGCACTCGAAGCTTTCGAGAGACTTAAATCAGCCCTTTCTTCAGCTCCAGTGTTAGCTGAACCTAACTTCTCAAAACCTTTCGTCATCCAAGTGGCCGCTTGCCTTCGTCGAGCAAATTTAACAATCAATCTCGAGAAAAGCAAATTTTGTATGAAACAAATAAAATTTCTAGGTTTTATTGTAGGTCAGGGAAACCTAAAAACCAACCCGGATAAAATAGAAGCAATGGTTGATTTTCCTGTTCCAACTACCGTTAGGCAAGTAAGAAGGTTTTTAGGCATGACAGGTTGGTACAGGAGGTTTATTCGTAATTATGCTGACGTAGCTGCTCCTTTAACCAATTGCCTTCAAAAGAAGGCTAAGTTCGAATTCACCCCCGAAGCACTCGAAGCTTTCGAGAGACTTAAATCAGCCCTTTCTTCAGCTCCAGTGTTAGCTGAACCTAACTTCTCAAAACCTTTCGTCATCCAATGCGATGCTTCGTCTGAAGGAGTAGGCGGTGTTCTCTTTCAAGTGGATGAGAACGGAAATGAGAAGCCCATTGCATTCATGTCGAAGAAACTCAACAAATCGCAGAAAAATTATACGGTCACGGAACAAGAATGCCTCGCAGCCGTCTTAAGCGTGCGAAAATTTCGCCCTTATGTCGACGGATCGCCCTTTACAATCATTACAGACCATTCGAGCCTTAAATGGCTCATGTCAATGAAGGAACTATCAGGTAGACTAGCCAGATGGAGCTTAGAACTCCAAGGGTACGATTTCTCGATTGAACATCGAAAAGGATCCTTAAACGTGGTGCCAGATTGTTTATCGAGGATGAACATGGAGGAAATCGCGACAAGTGATATTGTTATAGATAATGCGATTTGTGGAGGTTCTTCGACAACGATATGCAATGATATCGATTTAGATTCGGCTGAATTTGATTCGGAACAATATACCCACTTGAGAGAGAACATTGCCCAAAATCAAGCAAATCTCCCAGACCTTGTCGTTTCCGAGAAATATATTTACCAAAGAGTGAGATTCAGAACCGGAAGTGTAGACGAAGAAGATTCTCTTTGGCGCTTATGGCTTCCCGATAATCTTACTCAAAAGTGTATCGAAATGTGTCATAACACCAGACTTAGTTGCCATAGTGGCTTTGACAAGACCTATACTTGAATACGATCCAAGTATTATTGGCCAAAAATGGTTAAAGATATTAAGACTTACGTGAAAACTGTGAAATTTGTAAAATGGTTAAGGCGCCAAACGAAATTCTTCGCCCACCAATAGTCAACCAAACCAAAACGGAAAGGCCCATGCAACGACTTTACGTTGATTTTCTTGGCCCATACCCGCGTACTAAGCGAGGAAACATGTACGTTTTCATTGTGGTTGACCATTTTACAAAGTTCATGTTTTTCAAAGCCTTACCGAAAGCTACGTCAAACCGTGTGATTCAATATCTTGAATCAGAGATTTTCCATGCTTTCGGGACCCCTGAACAAATCCACTCCGACAACGGTCGTCAATTTGTGTCCAAAGATTTCAAAATCTTTTTGGATAACTACGGCGTTAAGCATGTGCGAAACGGCAGTGTATTCGCCTCAAGCCAACATTTCGGAGCGGGTCAATCGTAGTTTTCTTAGCAAGTTGAGAATTTTAATTTCTAAACAGCAAAATGACTGGGACCTTCATTTGTCCAGTATAGCATGTGCGTTGCGATCCGACATGCACGACTCGCTAAATTGTCAACCCTATTTCGCCATGTTTGGACAAAACATGATAAACCACGGTTCAACTTATGCATTACTAAGAAAACTAAACGCATTGCACGATCCCGAAATGTTGGTCAAACCGCGCGCACTTAATTTGACACTCGCGAGACAGACGTTGTCGGACAGGGCATACGTTAAGTCGAGAAACACTTATAATAAAAGAACCAAAAATGTCACTTACCGTGAAGGTCAAGAGGTATTCCATAGGAACTTCGCCCAAAGTAATTTCGCTCAAGGAATTAATGCTAAGTTGCTCCCAAAATTCCTAAAATCCCGAGTGAGAAAAGTAGTGGGCAACTGCATGTATGAACTAGAATCCAGATCTGGCAAACCTTTTGGCATTTTCCATGCAAAAGACATTCGTCAATGAACGGACAACTGAAACAAACAAAACAAAAAGAACGCAAAGTATCGACTCAAAAAAATGAGTAAAATTTGTTTAACTTATCTGACGTCACTCTATTGTTCCGGTAAGTGGGTTCGCGCCCCACGTTTAACACAGCAGCTGGCACACAACAAAGCTCGAACATTTAAAAAACTAACCCGAACTGACTAAAAATTTATTTTTAAATAACCAAAAACTTGACACGATTTTTTTTATCAAGAAATCACAAAGAAAAATCAAAATTCAAAACGCCGTCGGCAAAATGACACACATCACAAATAACAACAATTTTTTTTGCCACGAATACCAACATATGTTTGAGGTGAACGACCTCTGTGTTTTTTTTTGTTTAAGCAATTTGTTTATGTTTCGTTTAATGTAGCGGATTTTTGTCGGGCATCTCACTCGCGACTATTATGTTGTCTTTGTCGCACAATATTAAAAACAACCGACATGCACTTTCCGAATTCCCGTTTCTTTTTGTTGTTAACACTCTTTTTGTTTATTTTGTTCGCACTAATTATTTATAATGGATTTTTTTTCTTGCCAAAGATTTTTTATCACAAAAAAACACCTAAAATAAATAACTTTGCCTAAGCGAACTCATTCCGGCAATTTTAAATTTTACCTCTGATCACTTGTCACCATGCACTACCCGGCCGCGCGAAAAGGAAGGGTGGGTTCCGTTCGCATATTCCTGATAAGATTTATCTGGAAAACGCGAAGCCCTGTAACCGAATGGGCGGTATTATATGGTCACAATAATAAAAGAAACTTAATTACATATAAAAAAAAAAGTGAAATATGAAACATAAAAAGAAAACAAACTAAACAAAAAGACACCACCAAATATGGCACGACCGACGACGACCACTCAACTGCTACTGCACTGCACTTGCACTCGTTTCCTTTTTTAGCAAGTTATAGCAACTAACAGCTGATAGGTTCTCTTTTTGGTCAGCAAGAGCTATGATGGCTGTCACTCAAATTACAGATTGAGTGATTGTCATGTTTGATATAATTTGAGAATGTTGCGAAGGTGGAGAAACTCACCTCTGTTGCATGAAACAATTCGGATGCGATCGGTGTCATGACATTGATGAATCCGATTCGCATCCGAAGACGTTTGCAACAAGTGCGTAAATCACACCCACTAATGCGTACACGCACATAAATAAGTTTATAGCGTTTTTATAAAGCGAATGTAATAATGCGTAAGTTAGTGGGTGTGGAATAAAACAAAGGCTGGAAAATCCTGATAGGGTGGTGTTAGTGTAATAGGTAGAGATAGGGTTCTTGAGCAAAAGCCGTCGGTAAGTACCTTCTTTTCAAAATCATACACCTTGGACTGAGGAAGCAGAGAAATATTTCCAAGAAGGTACCACCGATCGGCTTTTCAAGGAACCTAGCTCGAAATTTATAAAACGTAAGTAGGTTTTAATCAAGATAAAAGAAGTATTAGGTTAGTTTCTTATATAGTTTTTTTTAAGAGAAAGCCCTCGGCGCTGAGTTCGCTCGCTCGACATACATAGGTAGCATATTTGAATCGTGAGGATCGTCAAAGATCTAACTACATATATACATAGATATATATCTATATATATATAATCGTCGAATCTATCCTAAGGTAAGCTTCCTTTAAGTTAATTTTGAGGGAAAACGAATAATAAAAGCATTTTATTTGGTGCATTTGGGCCGTTGAAAAAATTCCTTTTGACGGCCTCAATTTTCTCTTTTAAAAGGAAACACGAAATAGGATAATAACGGGTGAGGAAATTCCCAAAATCCGTAAATCATCCCGCCATACTGCAGCAAAGAAAAAACCAACCAACTCCAAGATTCATATACATATATGTATACATAGTGCTTTGCTAACATAATTTAAATTTAAAATTCAGTTAAATATCAACCTATTTTTATTATTGTTCAATTTTCATTTGGAAACCGTGCTAACTATGATTTTTTTTTACATTCAAAAAAGAAGTTGCTTTTAAATTAAAATTTAAAATCAAAAAAAAAAAAGAAAAGTGGTATAGATTCTTGCCTTATATATATATATATATATATACAGATTCGTATATATATATACAGATTCGTATATATATATATAGATATACATTCAATAAGCACTGTGCAAACTATATTTTTTTTGAGTGAAAAGTGGTAAAATGTATATCTTTAAATTAAGAAATACATAGGGCGTATAAAGGATCGCCTCCTCAAGCCAGGAATCATCGAGGGAGTGGCCACTGCGTCGGATTTTTGGGGTGAGTGATTTTTTTTCCTTTTTTTTACGGTCGTATTGAGATCGACACCTATATAAATATTGCCCAATATCGCTTTCAAAGAGTATAATAGCGCGAATAACAAACATACCCTTGAAATTTTTTATTTTGATCAAGCTTTTAAATTTCACTTACCTTTGTTAAATTCCTAATTATTTGAATATATAAAAATTGAAATTACAAATTTTAATTATTAACTAAAGTTTATTTAAATGTGAGATTTTGAATCATAAACATGGAATTTGAAATAAAACTTGTAAATTCGATTTGAAGAAAAAATGAATCTCTAAGTTTTTGATTTAAAAGGGGGAGATGAGGAGATAAGGGAAATGGGATAAGAGTACGAGGGAATAGGAACGTTGTTTTAAGGGGTTGTTCGGCGAGAAAAACAACCAGGTAGGGTGGGATGAGAAGAAAGAACTCGCGCATCGATACCATCGGGATGCAAAGCCTGGCATCTTTTTAATTTTGATAACGAGGAGGACAAGAATCCACGTCTGAGCTAGCGAGGGATACTGTGTGTGCCAGCGAATCCTCAAAGACAAAAACTCGTTACAAAAATGGCGCCCAACGTGTCGGAGACTAACAATGTTTTGTTTTGATTAATGAGTCGAAAATTAATTTTTTTTTGGTCAAAACATGTTAAAATTTTTTTTAATTTTTTTATATTTTTTCACTTCAGAATTTGGTTTCAACATCTTTGTGAGTCCTGGTTACTTAGGTCGGTTACCCGGTACCGCGTTGCAACAAAGAGGTTGAAATCGACATAAAAGTATTTATTTGAACAAAGGAATCATAAAAGCCTAGTCTTTGGGCATCTGAAGAAAAGATACCCAAATTGCAGGTGGATATGGTATACCTTTTACATACAACTACAATTTAAAGAGATCCCTTGATGCTAGTGGTGTCTTGGATGGTCCTTTAAATATTTAAAATTTTCAATTTTTAGTTTTATTGAGAATCTCCAGAGTCCTCATTGATGATGCTCGTCATGTAGTGTCCTGGAAACTTAGAAAACGATAGTTTAATTTTCATACAAAAAAACAATAGCAACACTAGTTTATTTTTTTTTAGGCTTACACATATTTTTGTCGACTCAAATAACGTTCCTTTTCAATTCTCGGTAATTGTATCTCATTTCCGGATTCATACCTCGTCTTCCCTTTTTGATCTTTATGATAATTTACAACTCAAACAATTTTTTTTTTGGATACTAAGGATTTTAGTACTCCGATATTTTTTTTAAAAAACACGATATTATATAATAAAGTTTCAATTAAATATTTATACGCTTTTTATTTTTTTTTATAAATTTTTTATTGAATTATATTTTTTTTTAACATTTTGTTTTATAAAAATTTTTTTTATTTTATTAAAACATATTTTTTTTAAATTGGTATATACATATATTATTTGATTTGGTTTTTTTTGGTTTTATTCTTCAATCATTGGTTTTGGCCGATGCTCAATTGGCAAATCCCAACGTTTTTTTTTTGTGTTGCAGAAAATAAATTGCAAGTCATAAAAGAATTTTCAAAAAACAATCGTTTCCTGACAAAATAATTTCTGTTGTTTTCTTAGCGAAATTTTTCTTTTGAAGCTTACGGGTAGGTGATAGGAATTTGTAGGTTGGTTCACTCGAACCAAGTATGAGCAGGAGTCGCCGAGTTTCAATTTACGACGACTAAGAAGTTATAAACGCTCACAACGAAGCAACCTTTGAAGAATTTTTCCAAAGGTTTCGCAACACTGTAGATAGGTTTAATTTAAACCATTCGTTTAGTTTCTCAGAAGAGTTAGACTCGGTCATTTCCAATTCGACATCCAACATGGCGGATCAAGAAGATCCTCAAGGTGTGGAAAATGACCCAAGTTATATGGTTGAGGGCGGTGATAGAGAGCCAGCAGATCGCGCTGAAAATGACGTTGGCCGACAGGAAGATTTACTTGCTAGGATAGAGAGAAGCATGGTTCAGAACCAAGTTAGGATTTTCCAGCAAATGGACATTTTCATGGGAAATGTGCTGCAAAAATTGGAAGATTTGCGTTTACCTTCGCAACAAACAACCAACCTTCCTCAAGTCGAAAGACATGGCTCTTCCATGACTCAAGCTGTTCCACCAAGAAGCTCAAGTGCTTCCACTACGTTCAGTGCTTCAGGTCCATGTAGATTGGATCGTTGGAACATCAAATATGATGGTTCCGAAAATGTATCCGACTTTCTTTTGAAGATAGGAAGAATGCAGTCGAGTTCATCTTATAGCGAGAAACAAATCGCAGCAAATTTCCATATTTTGCTAGACGGTAGGGCGAATAAGTGGTTTTGGCGTTTTGTGAAGAAGAATCCAAACGCTGACTTATCTTCAATAAAGAAGCAATGAAAAAGGAATTCGGCAAATTGGAGTCTGAAATTGACATTTATATGAGACTCATGTGTCGAAAGCAGGGACCGAAAGAATCGTTTGACGATTTTTATGTTTCGGTTTCAAGCTTAAACGACCGCCTAAAAGATCCATTTGATGACAAAAAGTTAATCGAAATCATTAGGGGTAATTCTAAGGAGAAGCTAGGAGAGATTTTGTTGTCGGCTGAGGTGAAGAATTTAGAGCAGCTTCGACAAAAAGCTCGCGAGGCTGAACGGTTTTTGAATAAAAGAGCCGTCGGTCATCGAAACGTAAGTGAGATCGCGGTCGAAAACGATTTTTCCGATACAGAATTGGAAACACATGAAGTGGCAGCCATGTACTCTACCCGAAAGCCAGTTTCAACTGCAAATTATATATGCTGGAATTGTGATCAGAAAGGACACGCTTATCACTTTTGCCCATCGGCAATCAGGAATTTGTTTTGTTTCCTTTGTGGAGCTAAGGGTGTCACCACAGTGCAATGTGGTAAGCATCAAGCGGGAAACTTCCCGAGGGACGAAACGAGGAGTGGGGAGGTTCGTTCCTCAAGGAATCTGACGAACCACTCCCAAAATTAAATACTTACAAACCAACGAATTCCTCCGATGAAACTGATAACAGTCCAATCCCGATACGAATTTTAAAAAGGGAAAAGTCCAACATTGACGTTGATCAGTTTCATCCGATAAAAACACACAATATTAAGTCTCTTCACGAGCGAAAAATTAATTACGAAAAGGTTAGATCTCGAATTTTCGGAAACAACAATAAACCAATCAGCTTAAAAATTCAAAAAGCTCGTCGTCGTTTTTTAAATCGAAAAAAGTTTCGAAAACAGATAGTAGAAACGATAATATCTTCAGATACGGATGGTCGTATGTATGCCAATGTTTTTTTGAACAATGAATCGGTATTTGGACTGCTTGACAGTGGAGCATCTATTTCAGTTTTAGGTGATGGGTGTTGGGAGCTAGTCCGAAAACTAGGGGTTGAAATACTACCCAACAAAAATATAGTACGTACGGCAGATGGTAAATCTCACGATATAGTTGGACATTGCGAGATAGAAACAAAATATAACGGCATTTCAAAAAAAATAACATTTTACATCATACCCAACTTGACACAAAAGGTATATCTTGGCATGAATTTTTGGCGTAGCTTCCAATTGTTACCTCAAATAAGTGAGTTAAAGGTAGACTTTGACAAAGAAGAAGATTTCAAAGAGGACACTGAATTATTGAAACTTTCACCTGAAGAGTCTTTTCAATTAGAAAGTGTTAAAAGACAATTTCCAAATTTTGTTGTCCTTGGATTAGGAAAAACTGACCTCGGGTGTCACATCGTCGATACCGGAAACGCCGCCCCGATAAAATCTAGGCATTACCCGTTATCGCCGGTTCGTCAAGGCGAGGTTTATTAAGAGTTAGATCGCATGTTGGAATTAGGCGTGATAGAAGTCAGTAACTCTCCATGGAGTTGTCCTGTAGTGCTGGTGAGAAAACCTGGTAAAGTCCGTCTTTGTTTAGACTTCCGAAAAGTCAACTCTGTCACGGTTAAGGATACGTATCCGTTGCCTCATGTTGAAGGTCTGTTAAGTCGGATAAAGGACACACACTTTATCTCGGGGATAGACTTGAAGGACGCGTATTGGCAAATTCCTTTGCACGAAAAATCACGAGAGAAAACGGCCTTCACCGTACCTGGTAGACCACTCTACCAGTTTAAAGTAATGCCATTCGGTTTGAGTAATGCTGGACAAACGCTGTGTAGAGTGATGGATCAAGTTATTCCTAGTCATCTCCGAGATACCGTGTTTGTCTATTTAGACGACTTGCTGATTTGCACTTCGGATTTCGAGTCACATTTACGCATCCTTAAAGAAGTGGCCGCTTGCCTTCGTCGAGCAAATTTAACAATCAATCTCGAGAAAAGCAAATTTTGTATGAAACAAATAAAATTTCTAGGTTTTATTGTAGGTCAGGGAAACCTAAAAACCAACCCGGATAAAATAGAAGCAATGGTTGATTTTCCTGTTCCAACTACCGTTAGGCAAGTAAGAAGGTTTTTAGGCATGACAGGTTGGTACAGGAGGTTTATTCGTAATTATGCTGACGTAGCTGCTCCTTTAACCAATTGCCTTCAAAAGAAGGCTAAGTTCGAATTCACCCCCGAAGCACTCGAAGCTTTCGAGAGACTTAAATCAGCCCTTTCTTCAGCTCCAGTGTTAGCTGAACCTAACTTCTCAAAACCTTTCGTCATCCAATGCGATGCTTCGTCTGAAGGAGTAGGCGGTGTTCTCTTTCAAGTGGATGAGAACGGAAATGAGAAGCCCATTGCATTCATGTCGAAGAAACTCAACAAATCGCAGAAAAATTATACGGTCACGGAACAAGAATGCCTCGCAGCCGTCTTAAGCGTGCGAAAATTTCGCCCTTATGTCGACGGATCGCCCTTTACAATCATTACAGACCATTCGAGCCTTAAATGGCTCATGTCAATGAAGGAACTATCAGGTAGACTAGCCAGATGGAGCTTAGAACTCCAAGGGTACGATTTCTCGATTGAACATCGAAAAGGATCCTTAAACGTGGTGCCAGATTGTTTATCGAGGATGAACATGGAGGAAATCGCGACAAGTGATATTGTTATAGATAATGCGATTTGTGGAGGTTCTTCGACAACGATATGCAATGATATCGATTTAGATTCGGCTGAATTTGATTCGGAACAATATACCCACTTGAGAGAGAACATTGCCCAAAATCAAGCAAATCTCCCAGACCTTGTCGTTTCCGAGAAATATATTTACCAAAGAGTGAGATTCAGAACCGGAAGTGTAGACGAAGAAGATTCTCTTTGGCGCTTATGGCTTCCCGATAATCTTACTCAAAAGTGTATCGAAATGTGTCATAACACCAGACTTAGTTGCCATAGTGGCTTTGACAAGACCTATACTCGAATACGATCCAAGTATTATTGGCCAAAAATGGTTAAAGATATTAAGACTTACGTGATAAACTGTGAAATTTGTAAAATGGTTAAGGCGCCAAACGAAATTCTTCGCCCACCAATAGTCAACCAAACCAAAACGGAAAGGCCCATGCAACGACTTTACGTTGATTTTCTTGGCCCATACCCGCGTACTAAGCGAGGAAACATGTACGCTTTCATTGTGGTTGACCATTTTACAAAGTTCATGTTTTTCAAAGCCTTACCGAAAGCTACGTCAAACCGTGTGATTCAATATCTTGAATCAGAGATTTTCCATGCTTTCGGGACCCCTGAACAAATCCACTCCGACAACGGTCGTCAATTTGTGTCCAAAGATTTCAAAATCTTTTTGGATAACTACGGCGTTAAGCATGTGCGAAACGGCAGTGTATTCGCCTCAAGCCAACATTTCGGAGCGGGTCAATCGTAGTTTTCTTAGCAAGTTGAGAATTTTAATTTCTAAACAGCAAAATGACTGGGACCTTCATTTGTCCAGTATAGCATGTGCGTTGCGATCCGACATGCACGACTCGCTAAATTGTCAACCCTATTTCGCCATGTTTGGACAAAACATGATAAACCACGGTTCAACTTATGCATTACTAAGAAAACTAAACGCATTGCACGATCCCGAAATGTTGGTCAAACCGCGCGCACTTAATTTGACACTCGCGAGACAGACGTTGTCGGACAGGGCATACGTTAAGTCGAGAAACACTTATAATAAAAGAACCAAAAATGTCACTTACCGTGAAGGTCAAGAGGTATTCCATAGGAACTTCGCCCAAAGTAATTTCGCTCAAGGAATTAATGCTAAGTTGCTCCCAAAATTCCTAAAATCCCGAGTGAGAAAAGTAGTGGGCAACTGCATGTATGAACTAGAATCCAGATCTGGCAAACCTTTTGGCATTTTCCATGCAAAAGACATTCGTCAATGAACGGACAACTGAAACAAACAAAACAAAAAGAACGCAAAGTATCGACTCAAAAAAATGAGTAAAATTTGTTTAACTTATCTGACGTCACTCTATTGTTCCGGTAAGTGGGTTCGCGCCCCACGTTTAACACAGCAGCTGGCACACAACAAAGCTCGAACATTTAAAAAACTAACCCGAACTGACTAAAATTTATTTTTAAATAACCAAAAACTTGACACGATTTTTTTTATCAAGAAATCACAAAGAAAAATCAAAATTCAAAACGCCGTCGGCAAAATGACACACATCACAAATAACAACAATTTTTTTTGCCACGAATACCAACATATGTTTGAGGTGAACGACCTCTGTGTTTTTTTGTGTTTAAGCAATTTGTTTATGTTTCGTTTAATGTAGCGGATTTTTGTCGGGCATCTCACTCGCGACTATTATGTTGTCTTTGTCGCACAATATTAAAAACAACCGACATGCACTTTCCGAATTCCCGTTTCTTTTTGTTGTTAACACTCTTTTTGTTTATTTTGTTCGCACTAATTATTTATAATGGATTTTTTTTCTTGCCAAAGATTTTTTATCACAAAAAAACACCTAAAATAAATAACTTTGCCTAAGCGAACTCATTCCGGCAATTTTAAATTTTACCTCTGATCACTTGTCACCATGCACTACCCGGCCGCGCGAAAAGGAAGGGTGGGTTCCGTTCGCATATTCCTGATAAGATTTATCTGGAAAACGCGAAGCCCTGTAACCGAATGGGCGGTATTATATGGTCACAATAATAAAAGAAACTTAATTACATATAAAAAAAAAAGTGAAATATGAAACATAAAAAGAAAACAAACTAAACAAAAAGACACCACCAAATATGGCACGACCGACGACGACCACTCAACTGCTACTGCACTGAACTTGCACTCGTTTCCTTTTCTAGCAAGTTATATCAACTAACAGCTGATAGGTTCTCTTTTTGGTCAGCAAGAGCTATGATGGCTGTCACTCAAATTACAGATTGAGTGATTGTCATGTTTGATATAATTTGAGAATGTTGCGAAGGTGGAGAAACTCACCTCTGTTGCATGAAACAATTCGGATGCGATCGGTGTCATGACATTGATGAATCCGATTCGCATCCGAAGACGTTTGCAACAAGTGCGTAAATCACACCCACTAATGCGTACACGCACATAAATAAGTTTATAGCGTTTTTATAAAGCGAATGTAATAATGCGTAAGTTAGTGGGTGTGGAATAAAACAAAGGCTGGAAAATCCTGATAGGGTGGTGTTAGTGTAATAGGTAGAGATAGGGTTCTTGAGCAAAAGCCGTCGGTAAGTACCTTCTTTTCAAAATCATACACCTTGGACTGAGGAAGCAGAGAAATATTTCCAAGAAGGTACCACCGATCGGCTTTTCAAGGAACCTAGCTCGAAATTTATAAAACGTAAGTAGGTTTTAATCAAGATAAAAGAAGTATTAGGTTAGTTTCTTATATAGTTTTTTTTAAGAGAAAGCCCTCGGCGCTGAGTTCGCTCGCTCGACATACATAGGTAGCATATTTGAATCGTGAGGATCGTCCAAGATCTAACTACATATACACATAGATATATATCTTTATATATATAATCGTCGAATTGATCCTAAGGTAAGCTTCCTTTAAGTTAATTTTGAGGGAAAACGAATAATAAAAGCATTTTATTTGGTGCATTTGGGCCGTTGAAAAAATTCCTTTTGACGGCCTCAATTTTCTCTTTTAAAAGGAAACACGAAATACATAGGATAATAACGGGTGAGGAAATCCCAAAATCCGTAAATCATCCCGCCATACTGCAGCAAAGAAAAAACAAATCAACTCCAAGATTCATATACATATATGTATACATAGTGCTTTGCTAACATAATTTAAATTTTACAATTCAGTTAAATATCAACCTATTTTTTTTATTGTTCAATTTTCATTTGGAAACCGTGCTAACTATGATTTTTTTTTACATTCAAAAAAGAAGTTGCTTTTAAATTAAAATTTAAAATCAAAAAAAAAAAAGAAAAGTGGTATAGATTCTTGCCTTATATATATATATATATATATACAGATTCGTATATATATATATAGATATACATTCAATAAGCACTGTGCAAACTATATTTTTTTGAGTGAAAAGTGGTAAAATTTATATCTTTAAATTAAGAAATACATAGGGCGTATAAAGGATCGCCTCCTCAAGCCAGGAATCATCGAGGGAGTGGCCACTGCGTCGGATTTTTGGGGTGAGTGATTTTTTTCCTTTTTTTTACGGTCGTATTGAGATCGACACCTATATAAATATTGCCCAATATCGCTTTCAAAGAGTATAATAGCGCGAATAACAAACATACCCTTGAAATTTTTTATTTTGATCAAGCTTTTAAATTTCACTTACCTTTGTGTAATTCCTAATTATTTGAATATATAAAAATTGAAATTACAAATTTTAATTATTAACTAAAGTCAATTTAAATGTGAGATTTTGAATCATAAACATGGAATTTGAAATAAAACTTGTAAATTCGATTTGAAGAAAAAATGAATCTCTAAGTTTTTGATTTAAAAGGGGGAGATGAGGAGATAAGGGAAATGGGATAAGAGTACGAGGGAATAGGAACGTTGTTTTAAGGGGTTGTTCGGCGAGAAAAACAACCAGGTAGGGTGGGATGAGAAGAAAGAACTCGCGCATCGATACCATCGGGATGCAAAGCCTGGCATCTTTTTAATTTGATAACGAGGAGGACAAGAATCCACGTCTGAGCTAGCGAGGGATATTGTGTGTGCCAGCGAATCCTCAAAGACAAAAACTCGTTACAAAAATGGCGCCCAACGTGTCGGTTTCACTATCGGAAGATGGTGAGACTAACAATGTTTTGTTTTGATTAATGAGTCGAAAATTATTTTTTTTTTGGTCAAAACATGTTAAATTTTTTTTAAATTTTTTTATATTTTTTCACTTCAGAATTTGGTTTCAACATCTTTGTGAGTCCCGGTTACTTAGGTCGGTTACCCGGTACCGCGTTGCAACAAAGAGGTTGAAATCGACATAAAAGTATTTATTTGAACAAAGGAATCATAAAAGCCTAGTCTTTGGGCATCTGAAGAAAAGATACCCAAATTGCAGGTGGATATGGTATACCTTTTACATACAACTACAATTTAAAGAGATCCCTTGATGCTAGTGGTGTCTTGGATGGTCCTTTAAATATTTAAAATTTTCAATTTTTAGTTTTATTGAGAATCTCCAGAGTCCTCATTGATGATGCTCGTCATGTAGTGTCCTGGAAACTTAGAAAACGATAGTTTAATTTTCATACAAAAAAACAATAGCAACACTAGTTTATTTTTTTTTAGGCTTACACATATTTTTGTCGACTCAAATAACGTTCCTTTTCAATTCTCGGTAATTGTATCTCGTTTCCGGATTAATACCTCGTCTTCCCTTTTTGATCTTTATGATAATTTACAACTCAAACAATTTTTTTTTTGGATACTAAGGATTTTAGTACTCCGATATTTTTTTTAAAAAACACGATTTTATATAATAAAGTTTCAATTAAATATTTATACGCTTTTTATTTTTTTTAATAAATTTTTTATTGAATTATATTTTTTTTAACATTTTGTTTTATAAACATTTTTTTTATTTTATTAAAACATATTTTTTTTAAATTGGTATATACATATATTATTTGATTTGGTTTTTTTTGGTTTTATTCTTCAATAATTGGTTTTGGCCGATGCTCAATTGGCAAATCCCAACGTTTTTTTTTTGTGTGTTGCAGAAAATAAATTGCAAGTCATAAAAGAATTTTCAAAAAACAATCGTTTCCTGACAAAATAATTTCTGTTGTTTTCTTAGCGAAATTTTTCTTTTGAAGCTTACGGGTAGGTGATAGGAATTTGTAGGTTGGTTCACTCGAACCAAGTATGAGCAGGAGTCGCCGAGTTTCAATTTACGACGACTTAGAAGTTATAAACGCTCACAACGAAGCAACCTTTGAAGAATTTTTTCAAAGGTTTCGCAAAACTGTAGATAGGTTTAATTTAAACCATTCGTTTAGTTTCTCAGAAGAGTTAGACTCGGTCATTTCCAATTCGACATCCAACATGGCGGATCAAGAAGATCCTCAAGGTATGGAAAATGACTTGAGGGCGGTGATAGAGAGCCAGCAGATCGCGCTGAAAATGACGTTGGCCGACAGGAAGATTTACTTGCTAGGATAGAGAGAAGCATGGTTCAGAACCAAGTTAGGATTTTCCAGCAAATGGACATTTTCATGGGAAATGTGCTGCAAAAATTGGAAGATTTGCGTTTACCTTCGCAACAAACAACCAACCTTCCTCAAGTCGAAAGACATGGCTCTTCCATGACTCAAGCTGTTCCACCAAGAAGCTCAAGTGCTTCCACTACGTTCAGTGCTTCAGGTCCATGTAGATTGGATCGTTGGAACATCAAATATGATGGTTCCGAAAATGTATCCGACTTTCTTTTGAAGATAGGAAGAATGCAGTCGAGTTCATCTTATAGCGAGAAACAAATCGCAGCAATTTCCATATTTTGCTAGACGGTAGGGCGAATAAGTGGTTTTGGCGTTTTGTGAAGAAGAATCCAAACGCTGACTTATCTTCAATAAAGGAAGCATTGAAAAAGGAATTCGGCAAATTGGAGTCTGAAATTGACATTTATATGAGACTCATGTGTCGAAAGCAGGGCCCAAAAGAATCGTTTGACGATTTTTATGTTTCGGTTTCAAGCTTAAACGACCGCCTAAAAGATCCATTTGATGACAAAAAGTTAATCGAAATCATTAGGGGTAATTCTAAGGAGAAGCTAGGAGAGATTTTGTTGTCGGCTGAGGTGAAGAATTTAGAGCAGCTTCGACAAAAAGCTCGCGAGGCTGAACGGTTTTTGAATAAAAGCCGTCGGTCATCGAAACGTAAGTGAGATCGCGGTCGAAAACGATTTTTCCGATACAGAATTGGAAACACATGAAGTGGCAGCCATGTACTCTACCCAAAAGCCAGTTTCAACTGCAAATTATATATGCTGGAATTGTGATCAGAAAGGACACGCTTATCACTTTTGCCCATCGGCAATCAGGAATTTGTTTTGTTTCCTTTGTGGAGCTAAGGGTGTCACCACAGTGCAATGTGGTAAGCATCAAGCGGGAAACTTCCCGAGGGACGAAACGAGGAGTGGGGAGGTTCGTTCCTCAAGGAATCTGACGAACCACTCCCAAAATTAAATACTAACAAACCAACGAATTCCTCCGATGAAACTGATAACAGTCCAATCCCGATACGAATTTTAAAAAGGGAAAAGTCCAACATTGACGTTGATCAGTTTCATCCGATAAAAACACACAATCTTAAGTCTCTTCACGAGCGAAAAATTAATTACGAAAAGGTTAGATCTCGAATTTTCGGAAACAACAATAAACCAATCAGCTTAAAAATTCAAAAAGCTTGTCGTCGTTTTCGAAATCGAAAAAAGTTTCGAAAACAGATAGTAGAAACGATAATATCTTCAGATACGGATGGTCGTATGTATGCCAATGTTTTTTTGAACAATGAATCGGTATTTGGACTGCTTGACAGTGGAGCATCTATTTCAGTTTTAGGTGATGGGTGTTGGGAGCTAGTCCGAAAACTAGGGGTTGAAATACTACCCAACAAAAATATAGTACGTACGGCAGATGGTAAATCTCACGATATAGTTGGACATTGCGAGATAGAAACAAAATATAACGGCATTTCAAAAAAAATAACATTTTACATCATACCCAACTTGACACAAAAGGTATATCTTGGCATGAATTTTTGGCGTAGCTTCCAATTGTTACCTCAAATAAGTGAGTTAAAGGTAGACTTTGACAAAGAAGAAGATTTCAAAGAGGACACTGAATTATTGAAACTTTCACCTGAAGAGTCTTTTCAATTAGAAAGTGTTAAAAGACAATTTCCAAATTTTGTTGTCCTTGGATCAGGAAAAACTGACCTTGGGTGTCACATCGTCGATACCGGAAACGCCGCCCCGATAAAATCTAGGCATTACCCGTTATCGCCGGTTCGTCAAGGCGAGGTTTATTAAGAGTTAGATCGCATGTTGGAATTAGGCGTGATAGAAGTCAGTAACTCTCCATGGAGTTGTCCTGTAGTGCTGGTGAGAAAACCTGGTAAAGTCCGTCTTTGTTTAGACTTCCGAAAAGTCAACTCTGTCACGGTTAAGGATGCGTATCCGTTGCCTCATGTTGAAGGTTTGTTAAGTCGGATAAAGGACACACACTTTATCTCGGGGATAGACTTGAAGGACGCGTATTGGCAAATTCCTTTGCACGAAAAATCACGAGAGAAAACGGCCTTCACCGTACCTGGTAGACCACTCTACCAGTTTAAAGTAATGCCATTCGGTTTGAGTAATGCTGGACAAACGCTGTGTAGAGTGATGGATCAAGTTATTCCTAGTCATCTCCGAGATAACGTGTTTGTCTATTTAGACGACTTGCTGATTTGCACTTCGGATTTCGAGTCACATTTACGTATCCTTAAAGAAGTGGCCGCTTGCCTTCGTCGAGCAAATTTAACAATCAATCTCGAGAAAAGCAAATTTTGTATGAAACAAATAAAATTTTCTAGGTTTTATTGTAGGTCAGGGAAACCTAAAAACCAACCCGGATAAAATAGAAGCAATGGTTGATTTTCCTGTTCCAACTACCGTTAGGCAAGTAAGAAGGTTTTTAGGCATGACAGGTTGGTACTGGAGGTTTATTCGTAATTATGCTGACGTAGCTGCTCCTTTAACCAATTGCCTTCAAAAGAAGGCTAAGTTCGAATTCACCCCCGAAGCACTCGAAGCTTTCGAGAGACTTAAATCAGCCCTTTCTTCAGCTCCAGTGTTAGCTGAACCTAACTTCTCAAAACCTTTCGTCATCCAATGCGATGCTTCGTCTGAAGGAGTAGGCGGTGTTCTCTTTCAAGTGGATGAGAACGGAAATGAGAAGCCCATTGCATTCATGTCGAAGAAACTCAACAAATCGCAGAAAAATTATACGGTCACGGAACAAGAATGCCTCGCAGCCGTCTTAAGCGTGCGAAAATTTCGCCCTTATGTCGACGGATCGCCCTTTACAATCATTACAGACCATTCGAGCCTTAAATGGCTCATGTCAATGAAGGAACTATCAGGTAGACTAGCCAGATGGAGCTTAGAACTCCAAGGGTACGATTTCTCGATTGAACATCGAAAAGGATCCTTAAACGTGGTGCCAGATTGTTTATCGAGGATGAACATGGAGGAAATCGCGACAAGTGATATTTTTATAGATAATGCGATTTGTGGAGGTTCTTCGACAACGATATGCAATGATATCGATTTAGATTCGGCTGAATTTGATTCGTAACAATATACCCACTTGAGAGAGAACATTGCCCAAAATCAAGCAAATCTCCCAGACCTTGTCGTTTCCGAGAAATATATTTACCAAAGAGTGAGATTCAGAACCGGAAGTGTAGACGAAGAAGATTCTCTTTGGCGCTTATGGCTTCCCGATAATCTTACTCAAAAGTGTATCGAAATGTGTCATAACACCAGACTTAGTTGCCATAGTGGCTTTGACAAGACCTATACTTGAATACGATCCAAGTATTATTGGCCAAAAATGGTTAAAGATATTAAGACTTACGTGAAAAACTGTGAAATTTGTAAAATGGTTGAGGCGCCAAACGAAATTCTTCGCCCACCAATAGTCAACCAAACCAAAACGGAAAGGCCCATGCAACGACTTTACGTTGATTTTCTTGGCCCATACCCGCGTACTAAGCGAGGAAACATGTACGTTTTCATTGTGGTTGACCATTTTACAAAGTTCATGTTTTTCAAAGCCTTACCGAAAGCTACGTCAAACCGTGTGATTCAATATCTTGAATCAGAGATTTTCCATGCTTTCGGGACCCCTGAACAAATCCACTCCGACAACGGTCGTCAATTTGTGTCCAAAGATTTCAAAATCTTTTTGGATAACTACGGCGTTAAGCATGTGCGAAACGGCAGTGTATTCGCCTCAAGCCAACATTTCGGAGCGGGTCAATCGTAGTTTTCTTAGCAAGTTGAGAATTTTAATTTCTAAACAGCAAAATGACTGGGACCTTCATTTGTCCAGTATAGCATGTGCGTTGCGATCCGACATGCACGACTCGCTAAATTGTCAACCCTATTTCGCCATGTTTGGACAAAACATGATAAACCACGGTTCAACTTATGCATTACTAAGAAAACTAAACGCATTGCACGATCCCGAAATGTTGGTCAAACCGCGCGCACTTAATTTGACACTCGCGAGACAGACGTTGTCGGAGAATTTGGACAGGGCATACGTTAAGTCGAGAAACACTTATAATAAAAGAACCAAAAATGTCACTTACCGTGAAGGTCAAGAGGTATTCCATAGGAACTTCGCCCAAAGTAATTTCGTTCAAGGAATTAATGCTAAGTTGCTCCCAAAATTCCTAAAATCCCGAGTGAGAAAAGTAGTGGGCAACTGCATGTATGAACTAGAATCCAGATCTGGCAAACCTTTTGGCATTTTCCATGCAAAAGACATTCGTCAATGAACGGACAACTGAAACAAACAAAACAAAAAGAACGCAAAGTATCGACTCAAAAAAATGAGTAAAATTTGTTTAACTTATCTGACGTCACTCTATTGTTCCGGTAAGTGGGTTCGCGCCCCACGTTTAACACAGCAGCTGGCACACAACAAAGCTCGAACATTTAAAAAACTAACCCGAACTGACTAAAAATTTATTTTTAAATAACCAAAAACTTGACACGATTTTTTATATCAAGAAATCACAAAGAAAAATCAAAATTCAAAACGCCGTCGGCAAAATGACACACATCACAAATAACAACAATTTTTTTTGCCACGAATACCAACATATGTTTGAGGTGAACGACCTCTGTGTTTTTTTTTGTTTAAGCAATTTGTTTATGTTTCGTTTAATGTAGCGGATTTTTGTCGGGCATCTCACTCGCGACTAGTATGTTGTCTTTGTCGCACAATATTAAAAACAACCGACATGCACTTTCCGAATTCCCGTTTCTTTTTGTTGTTAACACTCTTTTTGTTTATTTTGTTCGCACTAATTATTTATAATGGATTTTTTTTCTTGTCAAAGATTTTTTATCACAAAAAAACACCTAAAATAAATAACTTTGCCTAAGCGAACTCATTCCGGCAATTTTAAATTTTACCTCTGATCACTTGTCACCATGCACTACCCGGCCGCGCGAAAAGGAAGGGTGGGTTCCGTTCGCATATTCCTGATAAGATTTATCTGGAAAACGCGAAGCCCTGTAACCGAATGGGCGGTATTATATGGTCACAATAATAAAAGAAACTTAATTACATATAAAAAAAAGTAAAATATGAAACATAAAAAGAAAACAAACTAAACAAAAAGACACCACCAAATATGACACGACCGACGACGACCACTCAACTGCTACTGCACTGCACTTGCACTCGTTTACTTTTTTGGCAAGTTATAGCAACTAACAGCTGATAGGTTCTCTTTTTGGTCAGCAAGAGCTATGTATGGCTGTCACTCAAATTACAGATTGAGTGATTGTCATGTTTGATATAATTTGAGAATGTTGCGAAGGTGGAGAAACTCACCTCTGTTGCATGAAACAATTCGGATGCGATCGGTGTCATGACATTTATGAATCCGATTCGCATCCGAAGACGTTTTCAACAAGTGCGTAAATCACACCCACTAATGCGTACACGCACATAAATAAGTTTATAGCGTTTTTATAAAGCGAATGTAATAATGCGTAAGTTAGTGGGTGTGGAATAAAACAAAGGCTGGAAAATCCTGATAGGGTGGTGTTAGTGTAATAGGTAGAGATATTGTTCTTGAGCAAAAGCCGTCGGTAAGTACCTTCTTTTCAAAATCATACACCTTGGACTGAGGAAGCAGAGAAATATTTCCAAGAAGGTAACACCGATCGGCTTTTCAAGGAACCTAGCTCGAAATTTATAAAACGTAAGTAGGTTTTAATCAAGATAAATGAAGTATTAGGTTAGTTTCTTATATAGTTTTTTTTAAGAGAAAGCCCTCGGCGCTGAGTTCGCTCGCTCGACATACATAGGTAGCATATTTGAATCGTGAGGATCGTCCAAGATCTAACTACATATATACATAGATATATATCTATATATATATATAATCGTCGAATTGATCCTAAGGTAAGCTTCCTTAATTTTGAGGGAAAACGAATAATAAAAGCATTTTATTTGGTGCATTTAGGCCGTTGAAAAAATTCCTTTTGACGGCCTCAATTTTCTCTTTTAAAAGGAAACACGAAATAGGATAATAACGGGTGAGGAAATCCCAAAATCCGTAAATCATCCCGCCATACTGCAGCAAAGAAAAAACCAACCAACTCCAAGATTCATATACATATATGTATACATAGTGCTTTGCTAACATAATTTAAATTTTACAATTCAGTTAAATATCAACCTATTTTTTTTATTGTTCAATTTTCATTTGGAAACCGTGCTAACTATGATTTTTTTTTACATTAAAAAAAGAAGTTGCTTTTAAATTAAAATTTAAAATCAAAAAAAAAAAAAGAAAAGTGGTATAGATTCTTGCCTTATATATATATATATATATATATATATACAGACTCATATATATACATATATATAGATATACATTCAATAAGCACTGTGCAAACTATATTTTTTTTGAGTGAAAAGTGGTAAAATTTATATCTTTAAATTAAGAAATACATAGGGCGTATAAAGGATCGCCTCCTCAAGCCAGGAATCATCGAGGGAGTGGCCACTGCGTCGGATTTTTGGGGTGAGTGATTTTTTTTCCTTTTTTTTACGGTCGTATTGAGATCGACACCTATATAAATATTGCCCAATATCGCTTTCAAAGAGTATAATAGCGCGAATAACAAACATACCCTTGAAAATTTTTTTTTTGATCAAGCTTTTAAATTTCACTTACCTTTGTTAAATTCCTAATTATTTGAATATATAAAAATTGAAATTACAAATTTTAATTATTAACTAAAGTCAATTTAAATGTGAGATTTTGAATCATAAACATGGAATTTGAAATAAAACTTGTAAATTCGATTGGAAGAAAAAATGAATCTCTAAGTTTTTGATTTAAAAGGGGGAGATGAGGAGATAAGGGAAATGGGATAAGAGTACGAGGGAATAGGAACGTTGTTTTAAGGGGTTGTTCGGCGAGAAAAACAACCAGGTAGGGTGGGATGAGAAGAAAGAACTCGCGCATCGATACCATCGGGATGCAAAGCCTGGCATCTTTTTAATTTTGATAACGAGGAGGACAAGAATCCACGTCTGAGCTAGCGAGGGATATTGTGTGTGCCAGCGAATCCTCAAAGACAAAAACTCGTTACAAACTACTGACAGAAAGAACACATGACAACAGCACGCGGTAGGTTTTAAGAAAGTCCCCCATCTGTCTACTAACTTATGCTTGATTTCGGTGACCGATAGGAACCGATGCTTTTTTTTAAATTCATTTTTATTGATTCATTCTTTGTATTTCTTTTTTTGCTGCCACCAAGGCTCAAACCCCATTCATTCCGACTACCCACTATCAAGTGCCGATCGAAGCCACCAAAACTGGCCGCTAGAAACTTCTCCATCTGGGAAGGGGCAACGTTGAACCACACAGGACATGTCTGTCGAATTATAAATACTGATCTAACCAAATACCGAGGTACTTCAATACACTTTTGCTCGTTAATCGCTGCCCGTGAAGATCAACGATGACCATCTTGCGCCAATTCTTGCACGTATCCCTCGTGCCCCTAGCCAACGGAGTGCGGAACAGAATTGTCTCCGTCAGTTTTCAGTCGTCGCAATATCGCTGAATCTTGTCAAAATCACACTGCAAGACAATTCTAATATTCTCAACCTTTCGGGCCGTTCTGTACGCAATTAGATCATCGGCGTATGCAGTTACCCTGGTTAGACTACCTATCAAATCAAAGAGAATCGGTAAATTCAACGTTCTCTGTTGAAGACTATTTTTAATTTGGAATGTTGTAGAAGTTACATACATTGCCACTTTTGAAAACAATTTTTCTACCGTTAAGCATATCATGAAGTATATACAACAATGGTTTGCTTATGCTAAGCTTATTTTAGATAAAGATCCTCTAACCATGTCAAAAGCGTTTTTCAAATCAATCAGAACAGCACCTGTGCATTGTTGTTTTGTTTTATTCCATTGGATATCAGAAACGAGTTAAGACGCAACATGAATTGTGTCTTGAGCCCGAACTGTTTATTTGGCCCACTTAGTCAAAGCCCTATTGATGATCTTCTCGAAGACTTTGCTGATGCTCGGAAGATGATTTATCGACCGAAGATTTGACGGGTTGGAGTTGTCATTTCCCTTTTTCAGGAGAGGATGAACCACAGCCCAACAACAAGGTTACAATGTCAGGCTGCACCTCTGGTGCCTAAGGCACAGGGGCCTTTGGGGCAACAGTTGGTGGAGCCTGTTTCGTGTTCCCATTCCCTGACACCATTTGGGCGTAGGAAAATTTGGGATCCACGAATTTTTGTGTTGGAGCCTGTCGAACTGTTCGACTTCTTTCGGCTTTTTGACTGGCCTGTTTCTGTTTAATTTCTTGGACCTTAGGGCAACCCCTATAACTAGCCGGGTGCCCTTGGTTTCCACAAAGGACACACTTGAGCTGGGTTAAATCATCAACCCGCTCATTCCCCAGCTTGCATTCTCTTTCGATGTGGGTTTCTAAGCACCTGACACAGCGCAACTGCATATTGCAGTTGGCTTTGGCATGGCCAAACCTCTGGCACTTCGTACATTGTAAAATGTCGTCGTGCCTTTTTAATGTGTCCGAGTGTACAGCTTGATAGTCGAAGGATTTGATTTTCTTCACACTCTCAAAACTGCTTTTTGGCGATAATGTTACGAGGAACATTGGTAGCCTGTAACCCCCTCGCCTGGACTTTACCGTAGTGAAAGGGTTGGCCCCGATAAAATCGAGATCGTCAGTGGCTTTTTCACGGAGCTCAGCTAAGAGCGCCTCCGGTTCCGTGCAGGAACTTATGCCCTTCAGAAGGACCGTCTTAAATTTTTCGCTTTTAGGCGTGTAGCTGAAGAACTCAGCGGTGGCCTGTTTGAGCACTCCTTTAAGTAAATTGTATTCGGCCAGTGAGAAGCACTGCACCGAATACCGTTTTTCTTTTTCGTTCAAAATATTTATTACAAAATTGCTTTAATGGCCGACTTACATTCCTGTTTCAAGTCCTGCAGGTCAACCCGGTAGGTCCTACTTGGTGGCACCTTCTCCTTCTTGGGCTGTGGTTGTTTCTGGTGTTGCTGCTGCTGCTGCTTCTGCTGCTGCTGCTGCTGTTTCTGCTGCTCCTGCTGCCTGTTGTAGCTGTTGTTGCTGCTGCTGTTTGGCCTTAGCCGAAGTCGATGGGCCCTCAGCAATTGGGCCTGTCACTGCTGCTGGCGTCTTTTTATTTTGCTCCGCTCCTGTGTTTTTGGAAGCGGGCTTGGGTTGTGATTGTTTTTGCTGCTGTGGTTGTTGTGGCTGTTGTTTTTGCTGCTGTTGTTTTTGCTGCTATTGTTTTTGTTGCAGTTGCTTTTGCGCTGCCTCTTCCTGTCGGCGCGCCTCTTGTTTCAGCTTTAGTGCACTGAGGAGGGGCTCTATTTCCTCCTTGAGCTTATTGAGGCTTTGCTCGAACTGGCTGATGGCTGCCTGTTTGGCTTGCAGGACCTGCACCAGTTCTGTTTCATCTTGGAGGTCCGCCACTACCTCCAAAGCCTTCTTTGTCGGCTGGACTGGCTCTGGCTCCGATAGGATTAAATCCATATTCGGAGGCCTGAAGAGCTCCTCTCCACCTTCGGACACATATTCTGTGTAATGTGAACAGCTTTATCTTAATGACAACTTCTTTATTAGACTCCAACTTAATAACTGATCTCTTACTTACATACTACATCTAAGCTGAGCAAGGTATGTCTATACATATATACTTTATGTGCAGTGAGGATAACACTATATCTCCCTTTGTAGGTTTGTTTATACATTTTAATTCATTTCTTTTATATAACATCACTTGTCATTTGTAATATTTCATTTTTTAAATTATACAGCAAAATAATAGTTTTATAATTAGGTAATTCAATTTTGTGTAACTTTCTTTCCCTTCTATCCACTGAATTTTTAAATGTATGCTTATAATAATTGTTTTATGAATTAAAAGTGAATAAAAAAAATATTTAGTAACAAAGAATGAATGAATAAGATTTATAAAGAGATATTATAATTCATTTATCTAATTTTAATTTAGGAAATTGATACTTCAAATATTAAACTTTTTTGTTATAATTTATAGAAATTAGATTGTTTTTTTCATTTTCTTTCAATTAAATAAAAGTTTTACAATCTTGTCATTAAAGAAACAATTTTTTTTTTTAAATAATTTATAGATATTTCAATTTAGTACAATGTTTGGAATAAGGTTCTAAGCAAAACTTATGCGCGCGATCTTATATACTTTGAGTTTCGGCGAATAATTCTGCCACTTTGCAGCTGTATCAAATATGATCTTGGGAGCGAATGTTTTTCTTTGATTATTCCCGGGAGCCAACATTTTCCTTCCTGCATCCAAACTTTCTGTTTTACTTTTAATGGGGTTCTTTCTTTTGCGCCGCGGTCATGATAGTGCTTATTTTTAATATTGTTGATGTTAAGAACAGGTAGTAGTTCGTTACAAATACCACTATTCATGTAGAGTTTTTGATCCCCGGGCAGCAGTGTACGAGTTTGTCTGCCCATTAACACTTGAGTTGGTGTCAATTTAATTTAATCTAGGGCTAACCATAGATTACGTTTTGATTCTAAGGATTTGCGAAGAAGATTTTCTGCAATATGAACGCACTTTTCACTAAACCCGTTGGATTTGGCATATTTAGGACTACTTGTGATTAGTTCAATATCAAACTTTTCAGTAAAGGCTTTAAATTTAAATGAATTAAAAGGCATATTATCTGCCACTATTTGTCTTGGGATACCATGAATCGAAAACACAGTCTCTAGTTTACCTATGATTGCTTTTGCTGTTTTACTATTCAGCGGTAAAACGCCAATATACTTAGACAAAAAGTCACCTATGACGAGGTATGATTTACTGTCATATTCCATTATGTCCATACCAATTCTCTGATATGGCCCCTCTGATAATTCATGGTTTTAAGCGGTTCTTTGATGTTGCTCGACCTATATTTTTGGCAAATCCTACACGATGCAACTAATTTTTCGATTTCTTGGTTCAAGGTTGGCCAATAGACTAAAGAACGTGCTCTAGCGTTTGTTTTTTCTATTCCAAGATGTGAAAGGTGTAGAGTTTGTAGGACTGAATCTCTTAATTCTTTGGGTATAAATATTCTATCATTATAGAAAACTAAACCATCATCTAAAAATAGTTCGTCTTTCAAACTCCAAAAACATTTCAAATTTTCCGGAATTTTGCTTTTATCTTTTGGCCACCCTTTACATAAATATTCCTTGATTCTTTTCAGTACTATGTCTTCGTCTGTTTTTTTTTATAAAAATCTCTTTTGGCATTACTAATGTTAACCGTATGTATTAACTCATTTAAACCTTTAATGTTATTTTTATCGAATTTTACTGAACAGCTATTTCTTGATAATAGATCAGCTAACACCATTCGACTACCTGGCATATATTCTAAATCTAAATTGTATTTTTCTAACTTAAGCTTCATGCGTTGTAGTCGAGGAGAGGGCATTTTACTATACTCTTTATTGATGATCCCTAAAAGTGGTTTATGATCAGTGACAATATGAATTTGCCTTCCATAGATGAGTGAGTGCCATTTGCTGCAAGCAAACACAATTGCTAGCAACTCCCTTTCAATGTTTGCATATTGTTTTTCTGTATCCGTAAGGCCACATGAGGCAAAGGATACTGGCCTATTATTTTGCATTAAACAGGCTCCTAAACCAGAAAGTGAAGCATCCGTTTGAATAGTGATTTTTTCATTCAAATGATTTAAGAATTGGAGCTCTGAGTATCGAGTTTTTAATTCGTTGGAGGCATATGTCATGTGCATCGGACCACTGAAAGCAAATATTCTTTTTTAGTAATTCTCTTAGCGGGTTAGACAACTCCGATAGGTTGGGAACATATTCTCTTACATAGTTTATAAAGCCTAATAATATTTGGAACTCAGTCTTACCGGTTGGTGGCTTAAGCTCTTGAATTGATTTTATTCTGTCATCATCTAATGCTATTCCATTTTCGCTTATTAAGTGCCCTAAAAACTTTATCTGCTTTTGTTTGTATTGAATTTTTTCTTTGTTAAATGTTATATTTCTTTCCAACGCTCGATTTAAAACCATTTGTACTGTTCTGTCGTGGTCTTCGACAGTGCTCGTGGCTATTGCTATGTCATCTATATACATAAATATAAACATTCGGAATATCACTACATTTTTTTTCATTGATTTGTTGAAATGCTTCTGCAGCTATTTTAATACCTAGTGGCAATTTAATGTACCGATAAAGGCCAAATGGAGTACTGAAAGTAAAAATTTTCTTCGAATCCTCATCAAGTTCGATTTGATGAAATCCGTCCTTTATATTGAACACAGAGAAGATTTTCTTATAAGCAAAGTTTGATTTTATATTTTCAAAAGACGGAATTTCATGAAAGTGCTGAATAATTGCTTCGTTTAGATGCTTTGGGTCGAGACAGATCCTCAGTTTATTCTGTTTTTCAACAATGACAATGTTAGATATCCATTCACTCGAGGTGGAACATGGTTCTATTATTGCTAGTTTACATAACCTATCCAACTCTCGTTTCAAATTATCTTTTATAGCGAGGGGCACGCGTCTTGATGGTTTCGCTACAGGTGTGGCGTCTTTTTTGATACCTATGTGAAAATTTTTATAACAACACCCTAATCCAGTGAAAACTTTTTCGTACCTATTTAAGAGGTTATTTTTTTCTGTTAGCATGCTTTCTGTATCATATTTAATCTCATTGTTTTTTATTTCATTTATTCTTTTAACTAGTTCTAACTTCATGCAACTTTCTAGACCTAAAAGAGGTATTCTATCCTCATCAACCACATAAAATTCAATAACAACACTATGCGTTTTCGCGGGTCAAAAAAAAGTGCAACTGATTGAGATAAGTCTTATAATATAATCCAACATCAGATTTAAATTGATATTATCTCCTTAATTTGAATTCAATAAGAATAAACAAAATGTTAACACTTTTAAGTTTTTCTTATTTCCAAAAATTTGGCATTTAAACTTTTACTTCCTATAAGCTTCAAAGATTCAACAATAATGACCATTAACTCTCAATTGGGATTTGTTCTCTTATGTAAATAAATTAAGACGATAAACGCAGCCTTAGGCGCACATGACTTTATTTTCAGCAATCCACAATAAACCAATTTTTCTAACTAATACACATTAACTCATTATCATATTTCTCGGGGAGGGAGTTTCTGGTAGAATTTTAATAGCTTTCTCTATCGGTCAAAAGGACATCCTTTTAAGTCTGATACTCTCTGATTTCTATTTCAAACAGCTAATTTAACAAATCTTCCAAGTTCTATTTTCTTAATCTTATTTTAAATGACCTTTCCAAGGTATCTGTTGCATTAAAAAAAAAAACATTAATACTATATATAGTCCGGTAACTATATATATCAGATCATGCGTTAAATACGGTAGTTTTGATTTTTTGCTTACCTGTTAAAATTCCGCGCTTTTTTATCTTATTGGTTTTTTCTGCCCTTGAGGAGAATTTTTTTGGAAAACAATCATGTTCTACGATTTTAAGGCTAACAAATTAACTACAATTTGAGCCAAAGCGGTGGCTGTAGATGTAGAGGGTTGACTAAAATAACTAAAATAGTGGAGAGGGAATATTGTGCCAAAAGAAGACAAAAATGCTAGAAGATGGGGGTCTTATATTCCTCCTATTAGGCGGGAGGGCCAATGTTTCAGAAAAGTGAGTAGAAATCAACTGCAGCACCTACTTTATTGTGATATAACTTTTCTAAAAGCCAGATAACCGTTTTTTTAAATATTGCATTTGTCCATAGTTAAAAAAAAAATCTCAAAGTTAAAAACAACAGAAAATTTATAATTTTTTAATTTGGGTTTTCAGGGGGCAACATATCACTTGGTACGCATTTCGGTCGAAACGACTGTTATTTCACGTTCAATGTTGGTTTTGAGCTCTTCAAACAACGGCCTGTTGGCATAAAGCAATGACTTAAAGTAGCCTTAAAGAAGATAGTCTAGAGGCGGTAAATCACACGAACGAGGCGACCAATCGACTGGTCCATTTTATGAGGTAGCAGTTTCATGAAACTTACTTTTCAATAAATCGATTGTAGGTGTGCTGTGTAGCACTATACTGTTGAATCCACAATCCACATGTCATCAAAGACCATATGTTCCAATTCGGGCCAACACTAGTTGGCAATCGTCACAAAAGCGGTCACCGATTTCAAAGTTTGTATACCCGTACCCGTGAAAAAAACTTTAGGTGACACAGCAGGGGATTGAATCCAAGACCTTTGGTATGACAGTTTTTTTTAATTTCATTCTTATAACTATCTTAAAGCTAGACAAAAATTCATAAAACTAGCCTAACTAACCATAAATTACAACTAACTTACTGGCCACATACGGAAACTCCATTCTATTTTCTTTTTTTATTTTATTAGAAAAAAAAACGAATTCAAATATTCCGTTATTCCGCGTTCAACTTACGCTGATGAGATCAACGAGTGCTTAAAATCAGCGTAATGTTGAAAAAGTACAACTGAAAGTAAATATGCGTTTTTAATGCTTTAACATCCACCCGCTGAAACATTCTCAAAATAACTGTTAGATATAGGCCACAGAAGGTTACTAAAGATGAAACTGGATGCATAAAATTACCGGTCGATTTCTGCACGATTATTGATTCAAAAGATGCTCTTATTGAGCAGATATTTCCCGATGTACACAGGCAATATAATGGGTGATTTTTTTGAGGTTAGGATTTTCATGCATTAGTATTTGACAGATCACGCGGGATTTCAGACATGGTGTCAAAGAGAAAGATGCTCAGTATGCTTTGACATTTCATCATGAATAGACTTACTAACGAGCAACGCTTGCAAATCATTGAATTTTATTACCAAAATCAGTGTTCGGTTCGAAATGTGTTTCGCGCTTTTTTATCGACAAATTTTGTTCAGCGATGAGGCTCATTTCTGGTTGAATGGCTACGTAAATAAGCAAAATTGCCGCATTTGTAGTGAAGAGCAACCAGAAGCCGTTCAAGAACTGCCCATGCATCCCGAAAAATGCACTGTTTGGTGTGGTTTGTACGCTGGTGGAATCATTGAACCGTATTTTTTCAAAGATGCTGTTGGACGCAACGTTACGGTGAATGGCGATCGCTATCGTTCAATGCTAACAAACTTTTTGTTGCCAAAAATGGAAGAACTGAACTTGGTTGACATGTGGTTTCAACAAGATGGCGCTACATGCCACACAGCTCGCGATTCTATGGCCATTTTGAGGGAAAACTTCGGAGAACAATTCATCTCAAGGAATGGACCGGTAAGTTGGCCACCAAGATCATGCGATTTGACGCCTTTAGACTATTTTTTGTGGGGCTACGTCAAGTCTAAAGTCTACACAAATAAGCCAGCAACTATTCCAGCTTTGGAAGACAACATTTCCGAAGAAATTCGGGCTATTCCGGCCGAAATGCTCGAAAAAGTTACCCAAAATTGGACTTTCCGAATGGACCACCTAAGACGCAGCCGCGGTCAACATTTAAATGAAATTATCTTCAAAAAGTAAATGTCATGGACCAATCTAACGTTTCAAATAAAGAATCGATGAGATTTTGCAAATTTTATACGTTTTTTTTTTTTTAAAGTTCTCAAGCTCTTAAAAAATCACCCGATACAAATCATGAGTGGCCGGCAAAAAGATCAATTTTAGCTGCAAAAAATGTGGATGTCAACGAATTAAATCTCAAGATACAACATTTGTTACTTGGAGACTTGGTGTCATAGAAATCTATTGATACAGTTTGTGATGCTCCCGAAGCTGTAAATTATCCAACTGAGTTTTTGAACTTAAAAGACCCAGTTTGTTTGTATTGACGAAAGATGGAATCACAAAAAATACTGTACACTCTGTTGCATTAAGGGATTGATATTGTTTTTGGGAGCGGGTCGAAATGCTGTATTTTAAAATACTGTATGGTTAAAATTATGTATCATACTGTATGATACTGTATATTCATAATACTGTATGGTTAATATACTTTATCTCAAAATGCTGTGTTGTCAAAATACTGTATCTGATAACACTGTATCTCAAAATTCTTCTTCTCAAAATGCTGTATGACCAAAATATTATCTAAAAATACTGTATTTTTGCAAAATTCCGCTCTTAAGCTTCCATTATAGAGAACCAACAAAAGCTGAACTCGATTTATGTATGTATGTACATTATATCATTTATTGAAACTCCAAACAAGTAAAAAACAGAATACATTAATAAGTCATATCATAAATAAGTAAATAACAATAGGCAATAATATTTATAAGTAACAATCTATGAATTGTATATACGAATGTATTTACAACAACAACAAAAATTCAAAGACTTATGAATTATCATAATTATGTTGTTGTTCAAGGGAAGTATATTAGAACATTATGCCAATGAAAAAATATTATGATGTATTCTTTATAAAAGTAATGTTTTTAAAATTCTGTACAGTCACCGACTAACTTCCAAACAGTTTGCATCGTTTGTCTATTTTGAGCTTTCTCTTTTGCTGCCTAGCGCAACAACCGGTATCTCCCGTTATACTTTTCTCTTCTCTACACTTGTTCCATTTGTGAATTTGTTTACTCCTTGAACTACATATAAGTGCGTGCTTTTCTTAGGTTAGGAATTAAAATGCCCCAAGGGCAGGGGGGATCCCGTTTCAGGCAACTACCGCTTATTTTAGTAAAGCCGCAAAAAGTTGCAGACATTTTTCTAAGAGTTAATAATCTTGCCAACTCGTGCCCCGTCATTGTAAAACTCCATGAAAAATTGAACGAAGCTAAAATAATATCACGCCCCTTGTTGAAATTGTCACAGAGATGAAATCCCAAGGAGTAACGGAAGTATATAAATTTACTAAGAATGAAGAGGGAAAGCAAAACCATCCGGCTTAATACTTTTTACCTTCAATCTCTACCAACTTCCAAAACCCGTCGACATTGGATTCTACAATGCTAAAATCACGGAATATATTCCCAACCCGATGCGTTGTCGAAATTGCCAACGACTAGGTCATACAAGTAAACGATGCAACAGTGAGTCCAGATGCGAATGCAGCCTCTTGCCTCATAAACCAGACCCATGCATTAATATAACATGTGCAAACTGTTCACTTGCTCACTCATCGTCCTCCAAAATTTGCCCCGCGTATAAACAAGCCAAGGAAATTTTAACCATTAAAACCCAAAAAAAATGTTCCATGGCCGAGGCCAAGAAAATTCACAAAGAGCAAAGCCCTATTAGATTTAGATTTAGATTTAGATTTATTCATTGAATGCATACACAGTAAGACATACATCTTATAATATTAGTGATATGCTAAAATACAAAACATAAAATAGTAAACAGGCTACTTCAAAGATGAATTTATATAAAATTTTTGAGTTTATACAAAATTTAATTTAATTTAATTAATAATCTCATTCTTTAAATTCAAATTGATTTATTCAGTTAAAATTACAATTAGTATATAATATTTATGTACATATGTATATTTATACAAATTTTAGTATCTCAGTTCGTTATTTAAAATCATATAATATAAAATTCGTACATATGTGGGGAGGGGAAAAAGATGCTAAATGAAAACACGCACTTTTTATTAAGTTTTAATTAAGATTTTAATCCATTGTTCAATTTAATAAAGTACAATGATTAAGTTCAGTTAGGTTTTATTAAAATATAGGGATTTAAGTATTCAAGGTATGTTTAGTTGTAACTAGTTTTAAGTAATTTAAGCAGTTTAATTTATTGTTTAAGTAATTTAAGCAGTTTAATTTAGTTTTTAGTAATTTAAGATAATATTAAGTTTAATAAAAAAAAGAACTCGTGACTTTCGTTGCGTAACTCGTTGCAGAAAAAAAACGTCTTGATCGTTGCGGGAACTCGAGATATCTGATGATGAACTGATGATGTTGCTGTTCCTCTTTGCATAACAACCGTTGCGTTTTAATGTTAGGTTTGGGCCGTTGTTCTCTCGATGGCAAGTTGAATGTTATTAAGTTTAAAAGACGGACTTAGGGGATTAGGTTTAACATTCTAATCCCACATCCGGCCATCCTGCGATGATTCTGTTTGGTATGAATCAGAATCGCTGTCGTCGTCGTCTCGTAACCATGGCTTCATTTGATCAGCGGACGATGAAGTTTTGTTCGGGCCTTCATGTGTGCCCACTTTTTCTACATCATATCGATCGTTACGTTTGATTTTGACTACTTCATAAGGTCCGAGATACTTTGGGTGAACTTTCAATCCTGGGCCAAATTGGGTGCGTTGTACTGCTACCAGATCCTTTATGGCGTACTTATGAGGTGATTTTCTTTTCTTGTCGAACGTCTTCTTGTTCTCTGCCTGTATTTTGTGGATTTGTTGTTTCGCTTCCATTCGTAACTCTGCTCGTTTGTCCATGAACTCACAACGTATCTCTTCCTCTAACATTTCGATAAGGTCCGCATCTCTTTCAGTTCTCATTGGGGTTCCAATGAGCATTTCAAATGGCGTTTTATTAGTGGCTCTAGACACTGTTGAGTTTATGGCTTTTTGGACTCGAGGTACATGCTGGAACCATTTCAAAGGATTTTCGATGGACAATTTCGTTAACATTGATTTAATAATGGCATTCATCCTTTCGACCTGCCCGTTCCCACGCGGAACTCCAGTCGTGATTTGGATATGGCTAATGTGCCGCTTCTCACAATATTCTTTGAAATCAATCGCCGTGAACGCAGATCCCTTATCAGTAATAATCCTGTAAGGACTACCAAAAATATTTTCTTGAACTTCGAGTTTTTTCAGGACTTCGTCGGTCGTCGTTGACTTTACAGGGTAGATCCATACAAACTTCGTAAACGCATCCATAATAACAAGAAGATGTTTGTAATTTTTTGCGGTTGATGCCATTGGACCAAGATGGTCCATGTGATATGTGTGTAGTGGGACGTCGATCTTGTCAATAGGGCTTAAGTACCCTTCTTGTTTACCCTGCTTTTTGCTTGCAAGGATGCAAGCTACACAATTCGCTATGACTTCGTCTATTCTACTTCGCAGCTTAGGTATAAAGTAATTCCTCTTGATTAATATCTCAACTTTTTGGGCGTTGATATGGCCCACTTCGTGAACGTTCTGAATTATATTTTTTTGGATGCTTTTTGGCACAACCAAAACGTATTCGCCTTCAATGAATTTGTATAAAATTCCGTTTCTGCAGTGAAAATCTTCATATGCTTCCTTTTGCAAGATATTTAAAATTAATTTACACATTTCGTCTCTAGATTGGGCCTTATGAATTCTTTTAAGAACACCAGTTTCAGGGGCTGAATTGACAGTGAAGACTCTACTTAGTGCATCTACGTGCTGCATTGCCTTTGCTGACCTATGCTGTACCTCACACTCAAACTCTTCAAGAAATAATGCCCATCTGGCAACTTTAGCGGATAAATCTTTCTTATTCATAGTTTGTTGAAAAGCTTTACAGTCTGTAAAAATTTTAAATGAAATTCCTTGTAGATAGGGTCGCAACTTTTTTAGTGAACGTATTACAGCTAGTACTTCAAGTTCATAAGAGCAGTAATTTTCTTCAGTTGGTGAGGTTTTGAAGCTTGAATAAAACACGGGGTGGAAAGCGCTATCATCGTGACGTTGCAATAGCACTGATCCAAGACCTACTTTGCTCGCATCGGTGTGGAGTTCCGTCTCTAGATTTGGGTTGAAAAGTTTAAGGACTGGATCTTGACATAAGAGAGTTTTTAACGTTTCAAAAGCGTTACGTTGTTCAACACCAAAAATAAAAGTAGTTTCTTTGCGGGTTAGATCGGAGAGAGATTTTGCAATCTTTGCGTACTGTGGTATAAATTTCCTAAAAAATCCGGATAATCCTAGGAAGCTTTGGAGCTCCTTGAAGTTCTTGGGCTCTGGAAAGTTTTTTACGGCGAGTGTTTTCTCAACGGAAGGCTTCACGGTACCAGACTCCACAATATGACCCAAAAAATCGATGGATTTCCTAACAAATTTACATTTTTCCCACTTAATTACTAACCCATGTGCGGCTGCTACTTTCAAAACCTCTTTTAACGTTAAAATATTTTCTGATGTTGTCTTTGACATTATAATAATATCGTCTAGGTATATTAAAGTAAGCCCATTCTTGATGAAATCCTTAAATACGGCGTTAACATATCGCTGGAAAACGTTGGGCGAAATGCAAAGTCCAAAAGGAGCTTTACAGAACTCGTATTGACCGTCGGACGTAACAAAAGATGTATATTTTCGACTGTCTGGATGAACGTCAACATGAAAAAATCCGTTTTTTAAGTCAAGTGTCGTAAAAATTTTAGAATCGTAGAGCTGTTCTAGTATTTCTTCGATAATTGGCAAGGGCTGTCTGTTTTTAATTATTTTTTTGTTTAATTTTCTGTAATCAACGCAAAGTCTATGACTACCATCTTTTTTCTTTGCTAAGACCACTGGACTACAGAAATCTGAATCACTCTCTACAATAATACCATCTTTTAACCATTCTTGAATTTGCGCGGATACAATTTCTTTTTCTTTTGGGGTTAATCTACGAGGTCGATGGAAAACAGGTTTTTCATCTTCCAAAACTATTTTCATTTCGATGCAAGATTTAATGGGTTTTTTGGGTGAATAACACTGGATAATATCCAAAATTGATTCCCGGACGTTTCGATCTAAAATTTCTTGAACACAACACTTCGTTGCGATTCGTTTCAAAAATATTTGTATCAATTTCGTTTAAAAAGTTTTCGTCTTTGTCTAAACATTTCGGTTTGAATCTAAGAACACCATCAAGGATTTCTACATCAGCATACTTCAAAATCTCAGTACCGATTATCACCTCATCAACTAACCACTCATCGCATACAACATTGAAAGTCAAAAAATAAGGGTTTAAGTCATTAAGAATTTTAATTGTAAAAGATCCTTTTGACACACGTATTTCTTGACCTAGTCCACTTAAACAAATACCCGGATGCTCTAATTCTCGTTTCAATTTTTTAAATAAAGATGCTTTCATTAAAGAAACTTGGCTTCCCGTATCGAAAAGAGCATTTATATTCAAATTTTCTATTATTATGTCGACATTGACCGACGGAACGGATATACGACGAACGTGCGAGGTATTGGGAGTCGAATTCACATTTTTCTTGGGACAGCTCCTAGACAAGTGTCCGAACTCATTACAGTTAAAACAACGAGAGCCTTTGCTCTTGTGCGGACAATTTTCAACATTATGCCCCTTGGCACCGCATATAACACAACGTTGCTGGTTTGAAACTGAGGGCACCGGTTGCTGGTTGGAAACCGCCGGAGCCAACACATTTTTTTGAAAACTAGGATTCATTTTTGGATTTCTAACTTGCGAGTGAGCTACGTTTTTGTTCATTTGAGTTTTCATTTCCTGATACACTTTAATTTTAACTTTTAGTTCGTCAAAAGTCTTGGCTTCATAGAGAACAGTTTTATTTAATACACTATCGTTTATTCCAGAGATAATATAAGCTAAAAGTGACTCCTCATCAATATTTCCCCTATTAGCAATCTGTTTCATCTGGAAAATATATTCTAAAAACGACTCATCGTACTTTTTTTTCCGCGATTCAAGAGCGCGATGAACTATGATACTAGAGGTTGAATGTCCAAATTCTTTATTCAGAAAAGTTTTTAGTTCATTCCACGTATGGACTTTAGTTTCAGCTTCAACTGCTAATTTTGCCGCACCTCGTAAAAGTCTTCTAGTATAAAGATATTTCTGGATGTCATTCCATCCACAAACGGCTGAAATATCTTCAAACTCCTTGAGCCAGTCTGTGACGCAACCAGACTCACCATTAAATGATTCTAACGAATCCTCCACATCCCGAAACACAAAATTATTATTCTGACTCATTTTAGAGACACTGTCTTTACGTTCCTCACTTTTATTGTCTGACAGATCACCTTCTGGCATTTGACCGGCGGAGTATTCAGTGACTTCAATATTAGAGGGGTTTTCCTCAAAATAATTTTTTAATCGATTAACCAAATCTTTTTTAAGCCTATAACTTTGCGAAAGCCCCTTATCTTTCAATAATGCCTGCAACTTTCTAGTTGACAATTCGTCTAAATTCATTAATTAATTTAATTGCATGCATAATAAAAAATATAAAAAAAATAATTCGTTTTAAGTATATATGTATGAAGATTGAATTAATATGTTTTCATGCGGTGATACTTATCGCTTTCAGGTTCCGTTTATCCGTTATATTGGCATTATAATTTGATAACGTTTTATACACTGTTTATTCAGGGGCTTATCACTTTTTGATCACTGTTTTATACACAATTCATTTATTTGCTTTGTAGGATAAATATTTTTTTCTTTTTACTTTATGGCTTATAATAAAAGTAACACCGTAGGTACGCGAACCGTAACTTCTGACACCATGTGGGGAGGGGAAAAAGATGCTAAATGAAAACACGCACTTTTTATTAAGTTTTAATTAAGATTTTAATCCATTGTTCAATTAAATAAAGTACAATGATTAAGTTCAGTTAGGTTTTATTAAAATATAGGGATTTAAGTATTCAAGGTATGTTTAGTTCTAACTAGTTTTAAGTAATTTAAGCAGTTTAATTTATTGTTTAAGTAATTTAAGCAGTTTAATTTAGTTTTTAGTAATTTAAGATAATATTAAGTTTAATAAAAAAAAGAACTCGTGACTTTCGTTGCGTAACTCGTTGCAGAAAAAAAACGTCTTGATCGTTGCGGGAACTCGAGATATCTGATGATGAACTGATGATGTTGCTGTTCCTCTTTGCATAACAACCGTTGCGTTTTAATGTTAGGTTTGGGCCGTTGTTCTCTCGATGGCAAGTTGAATGTTATTAAGTTTAAAAGACGGACTTAGGGGATTAGGTTTAACATTCTAATCCCACACATATTAATCTCAACTCTCAACTTTATGCGGGGTTCTTTGAAAATAAGGCACTTTGAAAATGACTTGGGAGTTCGAATCGAAACCTAGTTTCTCCATTCAAAGTTTTCAAGTTTCTAGGCAGAAGATTCCACAGACGAATAGCGTAAACAAAAAATTGTTGTTCAGAGGTACGACAGGAATAATGAAGGTGCATAAGCATTAAGGATCTGCTTGAGGAACTGAATTGAATCCTATTATATAAACTAGAAGGTTGTTGCGTGTTTATTATGTTACAGAGTAGGAGTAGAGTCCTGTACCGCATGAGATGATCGAAGGAAAAAAATTCCGAAATACGATCAAAACGACGTAGACCAAAAATGTAGCGAGCTATGTTATTAAAGGCGACATTCAATTTTCTTCTACTGTTGGCATCACAGTTGCTAAAAACTTCGCAACCATAAGTTAATATTGGGATCACAATCGTTTTGGCAATCATCATCCGAGTGTTCAAGGGCGTAAAATGTTGTGACGACCATAACATTCTAAGAACCCCATAAACCTTACCCACCGCCACATTGATATGGCTGTCCCAAGTAAGTCTCCTGTTAAACAACATGCCTAGATTTCGCGCATTCGATGTAAATTCAATTGGTATACCATTCAAGCAGATGCTTGGAAAATACTCCAGATTAATTGCTGATTTATTGTTGATAACACATTTTGACTTCGTAGGATTTAAGAAAAGACCATTATTCTGAGACCAGTTGGATATTTTTTCGAGATCTTGGTTGATAGTATAAGCTCCATCTTCTATTAGCCCCAGGGGACAACTATAAATCAACTGTACATCATCAGCAAACATTTGAATCGCACATCCCGAAATCTGAGTTGGTATTTCATTAATGTATAGAGAGAAGAGAAGGGGACCCAAAATAGAACCCTGGGGAACTCCTCTGGTTGTGGGAAGGAATGACGACATTTTGTTGTTAACCGACACCGCCTGAAATCTATCTTGCAGATATGTTTTCATCAACTTAACCGCCAATGGAGACAAACCAAAATAACTAGAAAGTTTCTGACATAGAACGTGATGGTCCACCGTATCAAAGGCTTTTGAAAAGTCTAGTAATACTAGAAAAGATACAAGGTTATCATCTAATGCCAATCTTATTTCTTCAACTACGTTGACTATTGCTGTAGTACAACTGTGCTTCTCACGAAAGCCAAATTGTTTACTTGACAACAAGTTCTGTGATCTGATGTGGACATTGAGCTGTTTTTGGAGAATTTTCTCGAAAACCTTGGACAGGAAAGGTAATATGGAGATAGGCCTGAATTCATCCGTGTTTCGACCCTTGGGAATTGGAATGATTTTTGCCCTTTTCCAATCATCAGGGTAAACGCCCGTCATAATTATAGTGTTGAAGATGTGGGTCAAATAGGTTAAGATGTATGGTAAAATTGCCTTCACAAAAACTGGATGTATGCCATCGATTCCAACCGCATTCGATTTGATGCTAAGTAAGCTTTCAACGATATCTGTATTCTCAATACCAACAAAGTCAAATGACATACCTTGGTGAGAAGTATTAAGAGATTCCTGAGTAAGTGATGAAGATGAGTTACGAGAGAGATGTGGAAATGGAAGCGAAACAAAGTTTTGGTTTAATACATCTACATCTATGTTCCCATTATACACAATGTTAGATCTACCTAGTACCTACCCCTAATTCCCTTAAATTTTTCCATAATTGGCGTTTGTTTAGCATTTGCTTGGTTACGAAGAGTACGATAGGTTTCGAAGTGTATTACAAGTCTATATCTCTTCCACTCACGGTAAGCATGATCCCGTTGAAATAGAAGCCTACGAATTTCTTTGGAGAACCAAGGACGTTGATAATTTATAGCATTTCTTCTTCTGATTGGTATATGGTTATTAAACAGGTTTAAAATATTAGAGTTCAAAAACTTAACTTGGTCATTAGGTGAGGGGAGGTAGAAGACTCTGGGTGGTATGCGAAATGCATTGTCTCAGTCTCAAATCTCATTATTTTGAGCTTTTGCTTGCTTTTGTATGCAAAATTGTTTTGAGACAAATCTCACAAAAATGAGATCGATCTCATTTCATAGATCTATCTCATTTGAGATGTTTCCGTATGCAGAAAAAAAGCTTTGTCTCATTCAAATGAGCCAAAGCTCGTAAAATGTTGAGACTGGAAATTAGTTGTCTCAGGAATAACAATGGCTGAGTACATGAATATTTTTGCTCCTGTTGAGTCAACAGGAAATTATAAAATTCTTTATAGGTTTACCCAAACTCAAATTGAGGCCTTAACAGATGATTTTTTTCAAAGTAGTGATACTTTTCGGGGTGGTCGTTTATCTAATAAAACCAGAATGATGGTTTTTCTACGATTCGTTGCTGATCCTGGTTTCCAAAGCGGAATTGCCGAAGATTTCGGAATCGACCAAAGTTCGGTATCTAGGATCCTCATCGAAGTTGGTGAAAAAATTGTAAGCAAAAAAGAGGACTGGATTAAATTTCCGAATACGTTGAAGCAGACAGATGCCGAAAAAGTAATTTGGCTAAATAAGTATCAATTCCCATCCTGCATTGGAACAATTGATTGCACTTGTCAAAAGAACTGTATTTCTTTTAATAAAATTCACAAAAAAATATTTGTATCATCGTTTTTTTTTGAAGAGTCCTCACAAACACTACTTTCACTTGAAGAAGACATTTTGAGACTGAGATAGTGAGATGAGACAAAGCTCTTGCATACCGAATTGAGCTTTGTCTCATTGCAAATGCTCTATCTCACAATATCGAGCTCATTCTCAGAGCTCAATCTCATGAGACTGAGACAAAGCATTTTGCACACCACCCTCTGTCCCAATCAATGTTCAGCAGATTTAGTTCAAGGCTAGTATAGTCTACCCTGTGAAAATCACGATACACATATGGGGTTTCAGTTGTATGCTTCCTAAAATCAAATCTTAAATAAATAAGATCATGTTTCGAAAATGCTGGTGCCGATAACTGGTCATAATGCAAAACGTCGCTTAATTCACTTACAAAAAATGCGTCTAAAAGTGTTTGTGAAGTACCTACAAAATGAGTGGCAATGGTTGTGTTAACTGGGAATAAGTTATATGACCCCATTTCATTAATAAGTGCATTCTCAACAAGAAGATTATTGTTAAAGTCACCACAGATTACCATTTTTGACGAATTTAAAGAAATATTTTCAATGAGCGTAAACAAAGGACTTAAGGACACATCATTATTGGGTCTATATACAACACCTAATGTCAGAGAATTTTCTTCTGCAATGATGTCAATGAATACATATTCCATAACACAACCTCTTTCCGATTTACATTTAAATTTACACTTCAAATTATTCCGAACATACACTGCAACACCACCACCCCCCCTCCCACATCTATCTCCACGAAACAACTTAAAATTACCAAGGTTATACATTTCGTCAGGATTTGTATCTGGAAACCAGGTTTCTGACACACAAATGATGTCGGTGTCAGAGTTTTCAAAAATATCCCTAAATTCGTCAATTTTACAAAATAAACTTTGTGCATTCAAATTACACACCCGTATACCCGTCACTTGATTTTTGTTCAATATTCTAACCATAGAACGCAAAATTCCGTCACTACTATCGCCTGTGTAATCCGCATGATTGTCAATTCGTTGCATAACAACGAGATTAACGAGTTAATAAGCAAATGAATTTACGTGGTTTCACTAATTTCGTTAGGACAAAAAAGCCACCTGCAAAGGACAAACCGGTACAAGTAAAAGATAATCAATATGTGAGAAAAATTGAGATTTAATGCAGAAAATTATTATAAAATGTGAAGAGAAGAAAATTATATGAGCAAATGAACAGTAATTATAAAGGTAAACAAAAAATATTATATGGAAAATTAATAAAGAATGAGAAAGAAATAAAAATAAAAAAAAAAAATAATAATAATAATAATACAGCAGAATGTAACAAAATAAGTATTTTATTAAAATTCATAAAATTCTTAGCTGGCAATTCTCTCTAAGTCTTCTACACTATCGACGCAAATCCCTCTGACATCTGACAGCGAACGCTTCACATAAACTCGGCCTCGAATTGTAAACACTGCAGCGATGTTGTTGGATTTCTTGAGTTCAATTGCATGCCGCACCAAGTTATTGTTCATTTTAGATAGTGACTCGCGAACAAAGATGTGTGCAGTTGATGCAATGCCAATATCATTGAGACACAGTTGAGTTTTATTGGTTTTGATGTGTTTGGCAATGGATGTGAGGAGAAAATTTTTTTCATATGGTGATTTAAATTTTATAATGATTGAGGTGTTTTTATGTGAGTTTTGAATTTGGCGAGAGCGAAACAAATCCAACACAACCGTAGGTTTAATATCGAGCGTATGACAGAGATGGTTATAGAGTGATTTAAGGTTTTCTTCGGGGAGTTGGGGAACACCAAACATCATTGCGTCACTTGCTACAAATTTGTTATCGAGATATGCAATTGATGTCGATGCTTCGGCAAGTTCTTTTTTGGTTGAAGACAGCTGGGCATTGCTTAGTTCAAGATTTTTTTTGGTTTCATTGAGCTCTAAATTGATTTTAGTCACATCTGATTTTAGGGAATCAATTTCGTTCATGATTATTAAGTTGTCACTCTCGAGTTGTTGAACTTTAGCATTAATAACATTTATGTTTTTGTTAACAACTTCAAATTGTTTTTGAATTGTGTTAGTGAGGTCTTGATTGTCCTGTTTCATTTGTTTTGTTAATAAGGTTATTATGAAATCACTTTGTTCTTTCATTCTAGCATCCAATTTGGATAACAACGCACTTTCATCATAAGCCATTCTTTTCGAATTACGTTGTGGGGAGGTTCGAGGTGAATTTTTAGAGCTTTTTTCTATTTGAGTGGCGTTGTCTGTTGCACGACTGCGTTTTTTGTATGATGCCGACATATATATGCGTTTAGGTTGATTTTGGTTTTATGTACCAGTCTCGCGAGAAGAAAATATTAATTTAAATGGCAAATAATAATAATCAAAAGTGACACAGGTAGTCTATTATTTCACAAATCCACTATATTAGACTTTTAGCAACTATTGTCAGAGACTTTATGTAATTGGGAACTCAATTAGGAGAGAAAACACCAGAGAAAACTGCCCGACTATAAAACACGTCTAGTCTGTAGCCCGCACCATTGATTTTAATTCTTATAGCTCTATTACATCAGACTCATTCGCTGATAAAGTCAAACACGCACCATACACACAACCTCCAACTGCTCAACCCCCGAAAACTACCAAAGCTCCCAGCCCTATCCTCAATACACTGCAACCAAGTACTGAATCAATAAATAATAATAGACCAAGAAACTCCAAAACAACAGGACTTATCCCTGCCATAACCAAACCAATACACACATCAACAAAAACCGACTCAATCATCACAACCAAACACATTCAATCAACCCTTTCACCCAACGAAATGATATCTAATATTAATAATACCTCCGACAATTCTTCAAACTCACTCTCACAAAAATCACATATTCATTTAAACAATCAACCTTCTTTTTCAAAATAGCTAGAATTCAATCAAACACAACCTTCAATAACCACCGATCCAATCTCTAATCCAACGCACTCACCTATATCAAAGGTAACACAAACGTTGCTAGAGAAAAATGACTACTTTGTAGCAAACACTTCATCAGATCCAAATGATGTCGAAATACAATAAAAATAACAAGATTCAAACTTTTGACTCCGTTGCTCGAGCGTCGAATCATTCGACGCCCCCGCCGCGGAGTCAAAGCCCTGAACACCATAACAGTGACAACCCAAACTTACCCAAACAAAAATGTTCTAAGACAATAACACACTTACCAAAAGAATCTATCCAAATCCTTCAATGGAATATGAAAGGTTTTATAAATAACTGCAACGAGCTAAGTATACTCATAAAAGAATTTTCTCCAAGTGTAATTTCTCTCCAGGAAACACACTGTCCTATCTTTTTAAGCCATACACCCCAAAATCGTTTACTGGTTATTTTCACAACCTCGATCTAGCAACACCTCAGCCAAACAAGGAATTGCTATACTAATTTAGAAAGACATTCCGCACAAGCAAAGACATATAAACTCACACATCTTAACTCTTGCAATCGAAGTTCAACTTTCAACCGTATTTACTTTATTGTCCATATATATACACCCTGATCAATCATTTTCTACAAATGACCTCGAAAATATAGTCAGTCAAATAAATACTCCAGTCATAATAACGCGTGACGTTAACTCCTGGAGTGTGTTGTGGGGATCTCCCAAAACTAACGCCAGAGGGGCAATCTGGGAAAGGTTTTTAAATAATTCTAACCTCATAATTCTTAATGATGGCTCCCCTACTCATTTTTCTAAGCACCAATCTTTTACGCATATTGATATTACCACCTGCTCCCCGGAAATATACCCAAAGATCTCTTGGAAGGTTTTAGACGATCTCTATAACAGTGATCATTTCCCGGTCATCACTACCGTAGTCTCTAACCAAGTGGCTTCTGAATTTTGTTTTACCCCCAAATTTAAAACAGATCTAGCTAACTGGCTTAGTTTCCAAAAGCACATTTTAAACGACTTATCATGTAAAAGTATCTCTCTCAAGAAGCCGCTCGCCTTACTAAAGCTATTCGTAAACATCGCAATACCACAAAGCACACCAAAACCTGGGAAACACATAGTATCGTGGTGGAATTCAGAGCCCAGCTCTTTGCGGAAAGATAAAAATAAGGCTTGGAAATCATTTAAAAAATACCCCACTCCGCAGAACCTAATTTTATACAAAAAATCAAACGCGAAATTCCGAAGGGAAGTAAAAAATAGTAAAGCTATTAAATTCAAAATACAAAAATTATCGTCTTTAAACTTTGCGATTAATCACACACCTCTATCTAGCCAATCCAACCGTATTGAAGGTCCAATATCGTTAATAGAACTCGAAAGTTGTTTGTCCAAACTAAAAACTCCCAGTAGAGACCGCATATCATACCCGATGCTAAAAAACCTTCCTCTTTCAACCAAACACAGACTAATAAAACTATATAATAACATTCTCGAAACAGGCACTATTCCACAGAATTGGAAGCTTGCAACAATACTACCTCTCCATAAACCAAAAAAAAACAAATAATATTATTAACGGATATCGCCCAATATCACTCATTCCTTGCGTCTCCAAAGTAATGGAAAAAGTAATTGCGAAAAGACTTATGTGGTTTATAGAATCAAGAAATCTGATAAGCGCGAACCAAGTCGCTTTTAAAGCAAACAAAGGCTGCAATGATGCTTTACTACATATCGATTTCTACATCACAAGAGCTTTATCGGCTCGTAATCACGTCACCATATTGTCCCTAGACTTCGAAAAGGCTTTTGATAGAATCGGTATCCATCAAATTTTAGAAAAAATCAAAGCTTGGGGTATCGGACCCAAAATCTTCAACTACGTCAAATCGTTCTTGACTAATAGAAAAATCTGCGCCAAGTCAAACAATTGTTTTTCTGAATCTTATCCTCTCTACAATGGCATCCCCCAAGGTTCTCCTTTATCCGTCGTGTTATTCCTGATTGCTTTCGACGACGTCAGTTCTATTATAGCTAAATACTCGCAACTTGCAATATTGTATATACGCCGATGATGTATATATCATGTGTAAGCACAATAACCTCGCAGAACATCAATCTCTTTTTTCAAATGTTCTAGCAGATATTTCAACATGGTCTGTTACTTCGGGTGCTAAATTATCAGTAGATAAATGCAAAACTTTGCATATATTTCGTAAGACATCTAAGTCAAACTAAAAACTCGAAAGAATTTTGGAAAATCGCCAGAAATATTAACGGTACAAGCTACAGAATAGGTTCAGGGTTATCAGCTGAATCACTTGCAATCCATTTCAAACATCTTCTCCACAGCGACTCTAACCTTCAGTTTTCCTACGCTCAGCCATCAATCTTCGACGAATCTTTAGATTCGGCCATAACACTTGAGGAAATAGAAGCAGTAATGAAGAAGGTGAAGATGGGATTCCCTACGAATTTTACCAGAACGCAACTCCTTCATACTTTAACTATTTGTTAAAGTTTTATAACAAGATCTTGGCTAACGCCGAAATTAACTCCTCGTTCACAAAATCAGTTATCTTCCCAATTCATAAAAAAGGCGCTTTTGATATTGCTGACAACTATCGAGGCATATCATTTATGAATGCATTAAAAAAATATTCTGCGGTATACTTGTAGAGAGACTTGAAAAATGGGTTGAGAGGAAAAGTATTCTTTCAAATCTTCAAGCCGGTTTTGGAAAGAACTATTCTACAACAGTCCAGATTTTTACATTTTTTCAATCGTTAAAGCCTTCCAAGCACGTAATAAGAAATTGTACTCTTTCTTCGTAGATTTCAAAACAGCTTTCGATCGGGTGAATCGTAATGCACTGTTATATAAGCTCTCGCAGTTGGATATTTCATCAAAATTTCTTTCTGTGATTAAGGAAATGTACAATGGAACAAAAGCAGCGGTATGGGATGGTGCAATATTCTCAGATTGGTTTGAAACAACCACTGGAGTAAAGCAAGGATGTCTTCTCAGCGCGTTACTATTCTCCCTTTTTATCAATGACATTGTTGAAGATCTACCTGGAGGCATAAGGATATCTAATTCGGTTGTAAATGTTTTACTATACGCCGACGATCTTGTTATTCTGTCTGAATCATCAGAAAACCTACAGTTAATGATTAACCGATTAGCATCTTACTGCAACAGATGGGGACTAACGATTAATACGGACAAATTTAAGGTCATGGTGTTTTCGCGCTCCTCCCGAAGTCAAAACGTGAAAAGGTGGTACTACAATAGAAATCTACTAGAAGTAACCAATGAAATTAAATATCTTGGCGTAAAACTTACCCACAATTTGAACTTCAACAACCATCTAAGAGAAAAGGCTAACACTTCACAAAGCTTGTTGAATTCTACATGGAGAAAAGTGTTTACTAATAGTAGAATAATTCTTTCCGCCAAGTATAAGATATACGAAGCGAGAGTAAAGTCAACGCTCTGTTACGCATGTCAAGTCTGGGGTGCAGATGAATATGAACAAATTGAACAATTCCACAGAAATTTCTTAAAAAAATTCTTCAACCTACCTTGAAACACACCAAACTATGCAATCTACTTGGAAACAGGATTACCGAAACTCCCAACCGGTACCCTTTATGCGCAGGCTGATTTTATTATTAAGACTGTAGCCCATGACTACTCAAGGATGACAAAAAAATGCTCTTATGCGAGTTGAGGAATAAAGACTGGTTGACTGCTAAGTGGGAAAACTTAGGTACTGCTTGTGGTGAAACACTTCATATTGACTTTAATAACCCCAACAACTTGAAGGAACAGCTGTACCGTATAATTAGAAAGAATGAGGACTTGACTCGAGAAACATTTGTTCTAAATGGTCGTGAATCCGACAGTAGATTGTTACACTCTCAGCTTAACTACAATCTTGAGAAGAGAAACTACTTTAACGATACCTTAACATACCTAGAGATTTCTTTCATTTTTAAAGCGAGATGTGAACTACTCAGCCTTAAAGGATGCCCTTATAACGGGAGCTTTGATCAGTTCTGCTCAATATGCAACCTTAAGTCAAAAGAGGACTGCTTCCACTTTATAAGTATATGCCCAATATTTAAGCCACACCGACGTTTCTTCTTTGGTAAAAATACCCTTTCAAAGCAAGACACCCTTAAAATACTAAACGAGTGCGACTGGAAAACACTAAGTAAATTTTAAGAAGTTATCTTCAAATATAGAATGCTTTTAGTTAGCGAATATGTTTAATTTGTAAATTTATCTATATAATTGTTATCTATAAAAAACGTTTATAAGTATTATAATTCTTGTCAACCAGGCTGACGGCTTAGCCATAGCTTTAAAATTCATGTATAAATTTAAACTTAAACAATTATTGAATTAATAAATGAATTTGTTACTTTACTTACATACTTACTTACTTACTCGTAAGACATCTTGTACTGGAGTTTCTTTTAACTTTAATAATATCAGTATAGTATATAGTATAGGTATTATTTTCAATAATAAATTTAATTTTAAGAACCACTGTATTGAACTTAAAAAGAGCTTAGCTGCTAGGGCCAATATTGTAAATTATCTATCCAGTAAAAATACTTTATGTAATGTAACAAGATCTTTAGTCTTAAGTAATATAGATTATGGTTTATCAATCTACGGAAAGTCTCCTAAAACTACAATAAACTACATCAAGTCTCCTTACCACCAAGCTGCACGCAGAAGTTTAAATGCTTTCCCAACCACCCCAATACGTAACATAATGGCAGAAGCTGGAATTTCCCTAGTAGAAGAGCGTATTCATGAAACCAGAGCTAAACTCCTTGTGAAATTTGCCTTTAGTCGAGGCTCAAGTATTGATGAAGACGTCAAAACACTTGATTAATCAAAGTATCTTAAACGTATCCCTTCAGCAATTTCTACCGCTATAACAATTGCCAAATCTATGGAACTTCAGTCTGTTCCAAAACCCAATACAGTACATCGTTTGCTTCAACCTACGAAGATGGTTCTCTTCTGTCCATTGGAATTCTGGACAATACTGTATCTGTATTCACCGCTGAAGCTACTGCGATCTTAAAGACTGCAGAGATAATAACAAAACTACAAGGCCACTTTGTGATTTGTTCGGACAGTTTGGCAGTTCTACTTGCTATACGAAATCCCAATAACAGCACCGTCATAATTAGCAAAATAAGAGACCATCTCATTAAGTCTGCCAACAAACTAAAACTTATGTGGGTTCCCGGTCACGCTGGGATTTTTGGTAACGAACAAGCTGATAAAGCAGCAAATGCTGCTCATGTTTCCACTGTGAAATCTGTGCTTGCCTTGACAAAACGTGACTTATTACGTGAAGTCAATCGTAAAATCAAAGCACATAGACTAAATGACTGGCAGAATTACCAGCATTTCTACAGGTACATCAACATTGATAAAGCTAAACCAAGCTACCCAACCTCAACTTCAAGACAGATGAACACTACTTTTGGAAGACTACGACTAGGACACACTGCGCTTACACATCAACACCTTCTTAAAAAAGAAAGCCATCCAACTTGTGCAGGCTGCCAAGCAATCTTGGACGTTAATCACGTTCTAGGAATGGGTGCATGCAAATACTTGACTTCTAACACCAGCTTATACAATACAAATCTATCAACCACCGAGATACTAGGAAACTTCGATCCAAATAACATCAGAAAAATATACAACTTTATAAACCGACATAACATTAAAATCTAATTATATAATTCTTAAAACCCAAATAACTTTAAAAAGATAAATATTTAATTCTCACTATTTATACTATTTACTTTTTACATTATTAGTTAAAAAAAATATATACAAGCTTAGTTCTTATAAAGAGTCAGAAGCCTCAGCAGCTAAGTCTCTTAACAATGTATTAACTTGTAAATTTTAATTTATAGTTAATAAATTAAAAAAAAAAAAAAATCTGTATATCAACATGCTGTTAACATGCCTATTTCCAGCATTTTAAAATACAGAATTTTGGTATACAGAATTTTGAGATACAGTATTTTGTACATACAGTATTTTGAAATACAGTATTTTGAGATACAGTATTTTAAATACAGTATTATGATCCATACAGGATTTCGAACCCAACCCATTGTTTTTTTGTAGTATAGTCATAATTAGCGATGTGTATATAATTTTAATAAATTAAAAAAAATTATTTGGTGATTTGTTATTTTAATATTTTATCACCGCCGTTTACAGTACTCTATACCTCTCCCACTTATATACTGTAATGTGCCCTGCCTGTCCTACAAAGCTATGGAGGATATGGGCTTCCTCAAGCCAATTATATATGCTGGCTAAAAAGCCGATCTGATTTAAGCAATAAATTAAAGAAGGCTAATAAGCCGAGTTTCTTCGTTTGACTCCCAAATTAAAAAAAGTGAATTTTATTTGATCAGACTTAGGCTATTTATACAAAATAATTTCCTTACACACTAAGAAATTAAACCTATACATATTATTACTAAAACATATACATTGTATTGAATTCTAATTCGGTGGGAAACAAATGACAGAATCAGGCAGCATACTTGCTATGTCATCAAAATCGTAACCAATATGCATGCCCCTTTCACAATGCACAAATGCATCCAAATTCGTTCAGGCATATTTACTACACAGCATGCAGTGCGTTGAACCTTCACGAATAGGTAGATACACTTGACCATAGTAAAAGTAATCTGAGACTCAAGTGGCATTGAACATTTTATTAAATAATTTTCTGGAGTGTATGAAATGCGAGTGCATATGAGAAATGGGTTGGCTATAGGAACGTGGAGTATAGATCTATGGCAATGACCTGCAATAAAATTCTTATGCAATATAGTGTAGTGTATGCGCACTACATCCTCACTCTTTTAGAAAAAAAATGTTTTTTGTTTATTTTGTTAATCTATTATTGTGTTTGGTTTCATTATTAATCTTAATTTTACTATTTTCGCCCTTTAATTCAATTACTTCGTATGGTCCTTTATATGGGTTTTCTAATTTTTTCTCATTTCCTACTTTTAAATATACCTTATCTCCCAGTGTATCTAGTACATCATCCAGTCTTGTCAAGGGAAATTTATCGTATATTATTTTTTTATTCAATTGACGGAAATCCACAACTAAACGAAATTTCTTTTCTCCTTGGGAATCTTTCTTCGGTACCACGAGCAAAGGTTAGTTAAATGGGCTGACTGAAGGTTCAATTATGTTATCTTCAAGAAGTTTATCTACTTGTTGGTTGATTTCTTCTATATGTCCATTGGGAAGTCTATAATTTTTAATGTAAACAGGATTGTTGTCTGTCATAGAAATTCTTTGTTCGTAGAAATTATTTACTGTCAATGTATCTCCATCTAGATGGAAACAATCCGCAAATTCCTTACATATGTCTAAAATGGAGTGTCTTGCTTTAATATCTGATATGTCGATATTTAGTTCCTTTATTAGTCTTTCATATTGATTTTGTTTTTTGTTTTTTTCAAAATAACATGAAAATCAGTGAGTGGGACTACATCTGGCTTGAATGGTTTTAAAGTTACGCCATGCTCTAAAGTGTTTAAAAATGCTATTTGAGTGATGCCTTTTGCTGGGATAATTGAATTCGCGATAAAAACTCCATTTTGTATTTCTTGATTGAGCACGATGCTGTCTTCCGGTACTTCAAGATTTATTGGATGCAGTGATTGTGTTCTTGCGGGTAAAATAATATTTTGTGATTTAGGAAGCTGTGTGAACATTGGGAAAATGAATTCATCATTTTTGAATAAAATAGATAGGGTAAAGTTTTCATAATCTATTTTACAATTGTTTTTTATCAAAAAGTCTCTTCCTAGAATACCATTCGTATTGATTGGGAAACTGTCATCTACTACTTGGAACTTTTGCTCGATCTGCTCGGCCTCGATTCTTAATTGCCCTTTTATTGAACCTATAGAATATACTTCCGAATCTGTGACTCCTTTAATCGTTATTTTATCTGTTATATTTATGTTATTTTCTGAATTTAAGCTACTTCTCTTCAGGATTGAGATATCAGCACCTGTATCAATTAAAAACTTTTGACCTTTTCTTGTTATGTCAGATTGAGCTATTATATAATTTGTAAAATGGAGGTTAAGATTCAGGATTGCCCTTATTGGTTGTTTTCTAAACTGAAGTCTGAGTCTCTCTGGGCTTCGGAGACTCCTTGTGTGTTTTCCGAACCTTCAATTTTGTTCTTGGGTTTTGTGTATTGTAGTTTGCATTATTATATCTATTATTATTGAATCTGTTATTACTATTATTGTTATATCTATTATTGTTATTATAATATCTCATTGTTGATATTATTACTACTATTGTAACTGTTATTGTTATTTCTATTGCTATTATATCCTGTGTTGAATCTAGTATTGTTGTTTTGATTTCCTGATCTACTAAATCCGTTGCTATTGTTCCTGTTAAAATTTTGATAATTGTTACCCCTGGAGTTATTTACTCTGAAATGGTTAACTTGTGCAAACTCAATAGACGAATCTAACTCTGCTGCTAATTTAATTGCTTCATTGAGTGTTTTCGGTCTAGCCGAGAAGACCGTTGACTTTGTTGGTTGTTGCAACCCATTTTTGAATGCATTTTAACCTAATTGGTCATTCATTTTGCAGATCGTTTCCCTACTTTCATCTCCTTGCTCTAACAATTGCAGTGAAGTGAGCTCTGGTACCAGAGTTTCTATTTTTATTGCAAAGGTAGCAGTTGTGCTTGAATTTTGTTGTATAGTGGAGAGTTGTGAAATTATTTGAAGATAATTTTTTTTACTTTTAAAAAGTTGAATAAAGATTTCCTTCAGTTCTTTGATTGTTTTGGGTTCTTTAACAGTATTTAGCTTATTCCTAACTTTGTCGGTTAATTTTGTTCCTAAAACAAATTTTATGAGCTTGTTATTTTTTTATTTTCATCACTAAGAGAGCTGTCAACATAGTCTACTAAATTTAAAAAATTGGTTAGTTTTTCTGCTTCCCCTCCATACTCTGGGATAATTTTTATACTTGATAAAATGTCGAATTTTGCCATTTTTAATTCTAATTTATTTATTTCTTCTTCGATTAATTTTTGATCAATTTCAATATATTCTTCGCCTACGTTTTCTGTATCTAATAATTTCCTTTTATCATCTAATATTTGTTTCAATCTGACCAACAAATTATCTATAATTGTTTTCAATGCCTGCTGATTTGTTTCCTTAGGTGAATCTTCATACTTTTTATTAAATTCTTTTTCTAATTTTAGTATTTCATCTCTTTTTTCGTTTATATATTTTTGAGAATATTTTCTTGTTGGAGTTTTATTAAAGTTTACTATTATTTCTTTTAACGTTTTTATTGTGTTTAACATTTATATTTAAATATATATTTTTATCGTAACAACTATTAGATTTGTTCAATTTTTTTTTTTTTTTATATACTGTTATATTTTTAACTTCATTACATACAATTTTTTGTACATTACGTAGTTTTAAAATAAAATTTAAAAATTTTGAATGAAAGGTAGATTACAAATATTATTGAAATTATAATTACAATATCTATGAATAATAGGTTTGAACTAAATACAGTTATATTATTATTGTTTGAGACATTAACAATCACCTCATCTTTGGACGTTTTTCCTCCCATTTGTAGTTTTTTTTTAATTACATATATATGTATATACTTTTTTTTTAAATTTATTTTTTTTGCATTATTTTTCATATTTGCCTGTATGTCGCTGCAAATTTCTTGCTTGTTCAATAAAATATTTTTTTTTGTTCATTGTGGGCTAATCCAGCTAACCTGTATAGATTACCAACTTCTTGTCTAATTTTAACCTTGCGCCCAGCGCGTTTTCTTTGTGCTGCTGTTGCTCTTGTTGTTCCGGCTGATGTTTGATTATTTGCCTTTTTTTGTAGTCTTCAATCGTCAAAGGCTTTGGGCCCGCCGTTTTGGATGTTCCAATATATTGCGGTACATCTTTGGTTGGCTCGTCCGGATGATATGGGCTATCCGTATATTCAAAAAGTTTGTCGAGCTCTTCCGGACTATATGACATAACATTTTTTCAAAAAAAAAAAAACTGGCAAGATCGCCATGTAATGAGCCCTGCCTGTCCTACAAAGGTATGGAGGATATGGGCTTCCTCAAGCCAATTATGAATGCTGGCTAAAGAGCCGATCTGATTAGGCAATAAATAAAAGAAGGCTAATAAGCCGAGTTTCTTTGTTTGACTCCCAAATTTAAGTGAATTTTATTTGATCAGACTTGGGCTATTTATACAAAATAATTTCCTTACACACTAAGAACTTAAACCTATACATATTATTACTAAAACATATATGTACATTGTATTGAATTCTAATTCGGTGGGAAACAAATGACAGAATCAGGCAGCATACTTGCTATGTCATCAAAATCATAACCAATATGCATGCCCCTTTCAATGCACAAATACATCCAAATTCGTTCAGGCATATTTACGCAGTGCGTTGAACCTTCACGAATAGGTAGATACACTTGACCATAGTAAAAGTAATCTGAGACTCAAGTGGCATTGAACATTTTATTAAATAATTTTCTGGAGTGAATGAAATGCGAGTACATATGAGAAATGGGTTGGCTATAGGAACGTGGAGTATAGATCTATGACAATGACCTGCAATAAAATTCTTATGCAATATAGTGTAATGTATGCGCACTACAAGGCCTTTATACTATTTGAACTAACCGATAGGTCTTTTGGATTTCTCTTCTAAGGTAGATTAAAGGTTTTAAGTGAAGTATAATATGTGTGCTTCGACGTTTTCGTTGGAAATACATGATTTAACAGGAGGAATGATCTTGAGGATTTGTGATTGATGTTAGCATTTGATATTTATATTCAAAAGAAGGTGGCAATGCTTGGTAAAGTTAGGAAGCTTCGTAAATAGGATATTTTAACGTGGTCAGGAAGCCACCCTGACGGCACAACCCCCAACCTTGAAGGCCAGATGCTTAGTATAACTCCATTAACTAGGAGCCGGATAAACCGCTCCTTATAGGCCTGGGCTCCAAATATGTCGTAAAAGCCCTATAAAGTGTCCACTTAGTAGTTCAACCTTACTGGTACTGTTGACGCCACCGTTGATTCCATCTCGGGAATTCCTTCACTGCCGTCTGGATAAGGAAAGGTGCTTTAGCGGAAACACCTCTCCCCCCCTCTCTCATTTGCTGTCCCCGTTTATTACCTATTGTTTTTAATTACAACATTCAAAATAATGTAATTAAAAGAGTTTCGGTGAAAAAGGATCTTGGAGTAATCTGAAAATTTTAATTGATTCGCATAAAATATCTAAATAAAAGGATCTAATTGGCTGTGTTTGAATAACATTTTTACTTTTCTTGCTTTTTTTGTCGGTCACAAAAATGTGTTTTCTTTAACGAAATAAAGTTAACTAAGCAAATGTTCTAGTCGTTTGTGTTAACGCCTGGTTGCTCTATTCGGAATAAATATATTTGTTTCAAAATGACTATCACATTTTTGTTGTGACAATTTTTTGACTATCACCTTACGTAGATCAAAATCAATTATTTTGATTGTCATTTATCAACAATTACCTTAGCCGATTTCACCCCTGGGATACTGCTGCGCAGTCTGGATCCCAGATTATAATACCCATATGTAAGTAGAATCGAAAAAGTTCAAAAAAAAGTTTACAAGATTTGTAGTAAACAAACTAGGATGGAACATTGAAATGCCTTCGTACAATGTTACGTGTCCGCTTATTGGAATTCAGACATTATCCTATCATATTGAGTGTCCTTTTCTTTTATCTCTTATAGATCTATACGTTCCCTCTCGAGAGTTAAGAAATCGTTCCTTGTTCCGTGAAAGTTATCATAGGGTAAATTATGCTTAAATAAGCCTATTTCTTGCAGTGTTGTTCTTGTCATTGCGAGTGGTGGGAGATGCTTACTGTGCAGGGATTGGGTTTCGGTTTTGGGAATTGTAAAATGAGATGTGGATGAATGTATTGAATAAATTCCAGAATGTTCCAGAAAATATAATAAATAAATATAACCTCAAACTCAAATAGTTATTTCTGATAACAGAACGGCTTCTGTTTCAGCCGAAATTTAACAATTTTACATCTCCAACGGCTTTAAATACAATGCGACAGCTCCTTATCATCCGTCTAGCAATGGTCAAGCTGAACGTATGGTCCAGTATTTGTGGACTCTTTGATGAAAATGACTGAATTATGCAACAGACCCCCATACTTAGAGGTCAAGATAATAAAAATCACTGGTCCAGTGTCGTATGCAAACTAGATCCATAGCACAAGTACACAAGTAACGTATGTCAACAAGAATAACAACCAACACAAGACGAAGAGCACGACGATGTGCCACCAATTTGCAATTTGGTATGCCCTTATCCCCACCACCGCAGTGGCAATATTGCTTGCAGACAAGGTTACTCGTTTTGAAAGAGTAGTCAAAGCACCGCACCGATACGGTGGTTATGCATTTCCCAATGGCATAACGGATAGAAATTACTTCTGACTTCGGTATATTAAGTTTAATTCCCTGAGTTTTGTAATATTGTTCATGAATTATTTTTGTTTTGCGCTATATTACTTGCATCTTTTAATGCCTGTTGAGTGATGGAGGGATTAAACATTGATATTTTTTCTTCGTACACCTTCTTGAAATGATTTTTGAAGGCTCTTTCTTTACTTATTTCACTGTAAAAGGTTTGATCCGACACTGAGGAACACTTTTTTTTAGACGGGTTCTTGTTAAGCAGATTGTTTAGTTTGTCTTTAATGATTTTATTCAATTTCACGATTAGAGAAGTAAGGTCCCTGTAAGGTGCATTTTTTCTGTTGTAGGATTTGTTGAAGATATATTTAGAGCACCTCTGCCATTGCTGCTTGATTTTCAGACAGGTCTATACTATTTGAACTAACCGATTAGTCCGGTCAATTTAGACATTCGAAGTTACCTAAATTTCCACCAAGCTGAAAATCGGTAAGAAAAAAAATTTTAAAGTTCCCCATCTTTCCCCTGTAAGGAAAAAATTTTATTTAAGATCAAAGGTAAAAAAAATGAGCTTTTCGCGATTTTCAGCAAAACGGTAAGTTTTTATCTTGTCATCGGTATCGCCTAGTTGCCTTTGCGAAAGCTTTCATTGCAAATTTATTGTTTTTGTTTCTTGCTTTATTTTCGTTTGTCTATTATGAGTTCTATGTGCAAACATTGTGCCAAATCACTGAACGAGTGTGATACTGTTTCATGTGGTATTTGCGGTGCATTTTTTCATGTATTATGTTCTCTATTGAAATCAAATGAACTTGAAACAATAAAATCTAACATAAATATCTATTGGAGATGTGTTAATTGTGCAAATGTTTCTTTGTCCTTATGGAAGAGGAATCTGTATGACTGTTTTGGACACTTGAAACGGGTGATTGACGAATATCATCAGCTCGACTTTTTAAATATTGACGATGGTGCAAATAAAGTCAATATAGATAAAAACTCTGATTTAAAAAGAGAAATGCGAAATTCAACCATGACGCAGCGAATACCTAAGGTCAATGTCCAATTATTAAAATCTCAAAAAAAAAAGTCAAGTAGTGTTTCCTCTCCTTTGCATAACCGGGTGCCTCTTATTAAGAGTAGCTCTATCGCTAAGTCTTCGCTTTCACCCTCTGCTTCCCCACTTCTTTCGTCTAAGCTCAAACCAAATAGTAAAAATCAACAAAAACAACAAAAAGCGGCGTCTTCTACTAAATTGGACCTTTCTTACTCTAATGCATTAAAACAACAACTAACGTAGAGTGATGTAAATTTGGGATCAAAAGATGATGGGAGCGTAAATTCTATGTCTTTATCTGCTGGCACAGATTCAAACTTAGAAATGAGCTTGCCTGCTGATGTTGATATAATTACTGCCACGAACAATGAATCGGGGGGCGAAGTCGGTGTCAAGGGAATCATAAACGACAGTGATAGCTTGGAGAAGACAAATTGTCTGTCTGGTAATGTTCCGCTAAATTCTGGTATTGGTGAAACTGATCTAATAAAAGAGATAAAAAATGGTAATGGCGTTGGAGTAGTAGCTGATTCTTTGTATGCAGAAAATCCTACTTTTAGTGGTGTTAGTGATGATACCAATAAAGCATTAAATCAACACTTGATCAACAGGGTTGCCAAGGCCGGTAATAATTCTGAGGCTGGTACTCTTGGTGGCAATGTTATTAATAAAATGCGATGGTTTCATCTAGCCAGTTTTAAAGTTAAGACAACAACTGAAGACATAACCTCTTACATTTCTTCTAAGACCAATTCTGTAGCTACAATTTTTCCATGCTATAAGCTGATTAAAAAAGACCTAGTCGAAGAAGAAGTTAAGCTTAAATTTGTTAATTTTAAAATTGGAATTCCAGTGGAATATGCCAAAATGATTTATAGCTCCGAATTTTGGCCAAAAGGAGTGAAAATTCGCCCATTTGAGTCTAGACCAAAAAACGAAGAACCACCCCAAGAGAAAATGTCAAGAAACGACAATCGTCATCTGGCAACACCGGTATAGTTGTTGCTGCTGATGTAAATGTTGCGTATGAAGTTGTTGCTTCTGATGTTGCCGTTGAAGAATTAAAGCAGATTGTTGTTGCTGATGTTGTTGCCGTTGAGGGTGTTGTGGATATTGCTGATGAGGAGAATAGTCAGGTTGTTGCTGCTGGTGAAAATGTTGCGTATGAGGTTGCTGCTTTTGACGTTGCCGCTGATGAATTAAAGCAGATTGTTGTTGCTGATGATGTTGCCAATGGTGTTGCTGCTGATGATTATATTTATGAAGCTGCTGCCGATGTTGTTGTTGCTATTGATGGTGATTTTGTTGATGTTGCTGATAATGCTAATAATGATTTCAGTATTTCTATTTACTATCAAAATTCTGGAGGTCTTCGGACAAAAACAATAGAGTTCTATAATGCAGTGACGGATAATTCGTATGCAGTAATTGCTCTGACTGAAACTTGGCTGTGTGATAGTATAAGTAATACTGAACTGTTTGACGCCAGCTATGTCGTCTATAGAAAAGATCGCTGTTCAATTACCACAGGTTTATCAAGGGGAGGTGGAGTTCTGCTGGCAATTAAATCTTCATTCAGGAGTAGTTGGGTAGATCTTGATAATTCTTCAGGTTTGATTGAACAAATTTGTGTATGCGTCGATTATAGTCGTTCTAGAGATGGAGGCACTGTTAAAATATATTATATCTTGTCATATATACCGCCTTATTCCGATATAAGTATTTATTTAGCACATATTTCTAACATAAAAATCATTGCTGACAGTTTAGATTTAAATTCTTTTATATTAGTGTTGGGTGACTTTAATTTAAGTAACGTCAAATGGATTTACTCTAATGATGATAAATGTTTGATTCCGTGTAATGCCTTAACTGATTTTGAAGTAGAAACGATTGATTCTATGCTCACTATGAGTTTTGTTCAGTTCAATGGAATCCGTAATAGTATTGGCCGTATTTTAGACTTAGTATATACATATGAAGACTTAATTTTAACTGTAACTGAAGCTACTTTTTTATTGTCAAATAATAGTATTCATCATAAAGCGTTGCTCATCTCTTTTGATATTTCTTTTTTAAATTGTTATTCTGAAGATTCTAATCAATATGATTATATTTATGATTTTTTGAAAGCAGATTATAGCTATATTAATTATTATTTATCCTTGATTGATTGGGAATTAAGTTTATCGGGATCATCTGATTTGAATGATATGTTTGCCTTGTTTATGAATATAATAGAAGACGTTTTCTCTAAGTGTGTACCTCTCAAAAGAGTGGTGAGCTCAAATAAGCCTGTATGGTTTAATAAAAGATTGGCCAACTTAAAAGGTGAAATGAAACGAATGTATAAGAAAAGTTTAAATGATGCATCACATCATATAACATTTTGTCGACTGAGAAAAGAATATGAATTTTTAAAAAGATTTCTTTATCGTCAGCATATTTTATCTGTAGAATCCAAAATTAAGAGGAATTCTAAGGCTTTTTGGACTTTTCTGAATACAAAAAGGAAATCGCTCGGTATTCCTCTATCTATGAAATACAATGATGTTCTGAGCAGCGATTTAAAAAATATTTGTAACATGTTTGCGAACTTTTTTCAATCTAACTACGTTGCTGAGCCAGAATCTGCTTTTGAACCAATTCGTGATGTCTCGTCTGTAAATTTGGGAAATCTTTATGTCTCTAAAAATGATATTTTATCTGAACTATCATCTCTTGATGGCTCTCCTACTCTTCCACCTGACAACATTCCAGCTATTTTTGTTAAAAATTGTAGATATAATCTAGTAATCCCGTTTCATATAATCTTTAATCTTTCGCTGTCTACAGGTGTATTTTTGGATTGCTGGAAGTACTCATTTGTCACCCCAATTCATAAGTCTGGTTCTAAGCAAAATATTGAAAATTATAGGCCTATTGCGAAACTACAATTGGTCCCTAAAGTATTCGAAGCTATAGTCAAGCGAAAACTCTATTCTGTCACTCGGTCTCTTATATCCGAGGATCAACATGGGTTTGTAAGTGGTAGGTCTACGGTAACAAATTTGGCAATTTTTACCAACTTCTGTCTTTACAATATGGAACGACGCTTTCAAGTGGACGCTATCTACACAGACTTTGCTAAGGCCTTCGATCGTGTTCAGTTTCATATTTTAGAGCGTAAATTATTGGGCTTGGGTTTCCACGCTACTTTACTGAGTTGGGTAATGAGTTACTTAAAAAACCGTAAGCAATATGTGAAATTAGGTTCGCATTTTTCGAAAACGATTTTCAATCATTCGGGAGTTCCACAAGGAAGCCATCTAGGTCCTCTTTTGTTTCTTTTATTTATTAATGATTTGCCAAATTTTATTTTAAATTCAAGTGGATTACTTTTTGCGGATGATTTTAAGATTTTTAGACAAATTAAAACTGCGTCTGATTGTACACAACTTCAACTTGATATTGACAGGCTTACAAATTGGTGTGATTTAAATAGCTTGTATTTAAATATTCGTAAATGTTCTGTGATGTCATTTACTCGAGCTAGAAATCCAATTTTGTTTGCATATAACATCTCTCAGAGTGATCTTAATCGCGTTACGGTGCAAAAGGATTTGGGGGTTATTTTTAACTCTCAGTTGAGTTTCGCCTTGCATATGGACTTTTTGATCTCAAAATCGAATGCTATGCTTGGTTTTATATTTAGAAATTCTAAGGAATTTAGCGACCCTTACACGTTAAAGACTCTGTTCGTATCCTTAGTTCGGTCTAATCTTGAATATTGCTGTACAATATGGTCACCCTACTACAACAAAGGATCATTACGGCTGGAACGTATTCAAAAAAGATTTACAAAATTTGCTTTGCGTAGAACTTACTTGCATTCTGATATGCCTAGCTATAATATAAGATGCCAATTAATTCAATTAAAGCCACTCCAAAACAGACGAGATTATTATTTCGCAATGTTTGCCAGGGACATTCTGTGTAACCACATTGATAGCCCTAAGTTGCTGTCTTTATTTAATATCTATGCTCCTGCGCGTTTCCTACGACCTAGAGAAAGCGACTTCTTTTATATCCCAAGACACAATACTAATTACGGTTTGAATAATCCTATATGCAATGCTGCTTCCTGTTTTAATCAATTTGAGGATTTATTAGATTTCCATTTAAGTCGAAATGAATGTAAGACTCTACTTGTAAATAATATATAATTAATTAGATTTAAGTTTAGCTTATAAGATATTCTATGAAAGTCAAATGTACTTGTTAGAGTTAATAAATAAATAAAAAATATTTCAAACAAAAATTGTAGATCATAAAATTATCTACAAAAAATTAATTAATACTTTTTTTTCTACGAGCCACCGTTTTTGAGATATAACGATTTAAAAAGTTGTAAAAGTTGTAATCGTCATAATATGCATATGCACACGTTTCCTCGCCACCTTTGAGGTAGTGTACTTAGCGCGTTTTTTTTTGTGCTGTCCCCAGTAGGCCTATTCCACGGGTCAGTTTTGATCCTGTTTAATTGGAAACTATTGAAAAATAATGGATATTAGCACAGATTGAAAAGATAAATGCAATTTAAGTTAAAAAAAAGTAGTGAAATTTAATCGTCCTAGTCGTAACTTTCAAAATCTTCTTCTTGTTCTTCTTCTGGATCTTCTTGTTCTTGTTCGTCTTGTTCTTGTTCTTGTTCTTCTTGTTCTTGTGCTTCTTCATCTTCATCCTGAGTGCATGTAAACTGCGTTAACAGCGATGTATCGCATGTTGCCTCGTTGGAATCAAACGACATCTGCATTTTACAGGAGGGGTAAAATAACAATCTTCAAACTATTAGAGAAACAAAATTTAATTGAATGTGCTGAAGTTTTTAAACATATTAGTTCTACTCGACAAGAAATTATTACTAACGGCATTCACTTTCTTCTTTCTATGTACGGAGCTCCTAAAAAAACTACCTGCTTAGATAAGTATAGATATGCATGTTTCGTTAAAAACACTTTCAAAAGTAAAAAACAAGTACAATTAGCTTGTCTTCCTCCAATCTCAGTTGCTGCTCATCAACATCTTTTTAGGGTATACATATTACCAAGTTCAAGTGTGTATTGGTTATCAGTAGGGCAACCAAAAATATGTTCGAACATATTTTTTGTTAACATCACTATTAAAGCGAGACTGTGATAGAAATACGTCATCTGTTAGGGCATATTTTTGCATATTTCACTGAAAATGCATATTTTTGCATTTTTGCTTTCAAAAGGCATATTATTGCATATTTTTACTTTTTTTTGTAAAGGCAAGCAATATTAACAAAGCATTAATAAGAACAAAAAGACGAAACAAAAATCCAGAAAAAAATTAAAGCTCCATCCAGAGTGAAAACTTTTATAGACATAGAACCTGGACTGGAACTTTCTCCACAACCAATCATAACGCGATGGGGGACATTGCTCGAAGCGGTGAATTACTACGCCAAGCATTTTGAAAAGATTGTTCGGATTTTGATGCTTTTGACAACGAGGAAGTTGCATCAGTAAAATTTGTAAAGATCTTCTTAAAAAAAACAGAACATCAATTTCAAAACTTTAATCACGTGGTTTATCGCTCAATTCCAGCACACAAATTATATAAGTGATGCGGTGAAGACAATCTACAGCATTAACAGCAAGGCTGCGAAATCAGTGAAGAAAAAAATAGAAAATGTAATGGAAAAAATGCTGGCTTTGAAAAACTAAAAATATGTGCAATGGCTTTGCCAGGAGAGAAATCCATAGCAGTTGAAGACTATACAATTGCTGAAGTTTTAGCATTCAAATACGCTCCGATCACTTCTGTTGACGTTGAACGGAGCTTTTCCATGTATAAAAGTGTTTTTCGATCAAACAGACAAAGCTTCCTTTTCAAAAATTTGAGTGTAATGTTAGTTATTTACTGCAACAAAAATTTGCAATATATTTTCTTATTGATCGCTGACATTAAAAAATTTCTTTTATTCAAAAATGAATTTGCTTTGTTTTTTTTTCTTTCTTAAATAATATATGTGTGCGAAGTTGAACTATTTGTGACTAAACAAATTTTTTGGATGTTTTATTTATCTTCAAAAAGTTGGAGTGAAGAAGAAGAGTTTTGATTTTTCTCTTTTTGATTGGTATTGTTCTTATTAATTAATTTCCTAAAGGAAATAACGCTTCTTATAAACATCTTTTACATTTATTGAGGGTATATTATAAGCGCTTAAAACTAGTTTTTTATGACATATTTTTGGTTGCCCTAGTTATCCGCTAGACCCTACAGACTGCGGTTGGAAGTTGGTCAACAATTTATTAGAACCAGTGCACACTTTACTTCCACCTGCGCCTAAAAAACTGCTGAACTCGATTTTTTGCAACTGCAAAAAGGGATGCAGTGCTAAATGTGGTTGCAAAAAATTCGGACTGTTCTGTTCTCCGGCATGTACACATTGTCAAGGCCGGTTGTGCTCTAATATTGAATCACCAACAGTAGAAGATCCGTTTGATTCCAACGAGGCAACATGCGATACATCGCTATTAACGCAGTTTACATGCACTCAGGATGAAGATGAAGAAGAACAAGAACAAGAAGATCCAGAAGAAGAACAAGAAGAAGATTCTTAAAGTTACGAATCGGACGATTAAAATTCACAACTTTTTTTTAACTTAAATTGCCTTTATCTTTTCAATCTCTGCTAATATCCATTATTTTTCAATAGTTTCCAATTAAACAGGATCAAAACTGACCCGTGGAATAGGCCTACTGGGGACAGCACAACAAAATACGCTAAGTACACTACCTCATAGGTGGCGAGGAAACGTGTGCATATTATCAAGATTACAACTTTTTGAATCGTTATATCTCAAAAACGGTGGCTCGTAGAAAAAAAAGTATTAATTAATTTTGTGTAGATAATTTTATTATCTACAATTTTTGTTTTGCTGAAAATCGCGAAAATCTCATTTTTTTACCTCTGACCTTGAATAAAATTTTTTCCTTACAGGGGAAAGATGGGGAACTTTCAAATTTTGTTTTTAATGATATTTCAGACAATCTTACCGATTTTCAGCTTGGTGGGAATTTAGGTAACTTTACTCTTATTTTTTGGTCTAATTTGACCGTACTAGATAGGATTTTTGTGTGAATTATAATATGTGTGCTTTGACTGTTCGTTGGAGATACATGATTTAACAGGAGGAATGATCTTGAGGATTTGTGATTGATTGCGCAGATGTTAGCATTTGATATTTACATATATTGAAAAGAAGAAGGCAATGCTTTGTAAAGTTATTAAGCGTATTCAATGATAAATTCGCCTCGAGGTAATTGATAAGTTTTCCGGATATAAGAAAGTCGTCGGGGAATTATGGGTATCTAGGGAATGTGGGTGAGCTAGACGATACTTTCAAAAGTGAAAAGGATAGATTTTAAAACCAAGCCTCTTGTGTTTTACCGTAAGATTATGAGAGAACTCCTAACTGGTAGGTGAGCGCCAATGATGGCTATTCGCAACTGTTCGCTAAATTTTCTATTTTATTTAACTCAGAAGTGAGTGATGAAACCAGAGAAGAGAATGGGAAATTCGCTGACCCTAGGAGGAATTTCTTGGCAATGATATTTATGTTTAATGTTAAGCAAAACAAAAACAGAAAGAAAGTTAGAAGAGTGGAAGTCCACAAGTAGTAACTGTTCAGAGTAGGATAACTCAGGCGACAAAGTTTGATGACGGATTTGTATAGAACAGTTAAAAACAAGCAGTTTCTTCAAACGGGAGGGGGGTCTATTTCCTCCCGTTTAGGCGGTAGGGGCAATTTAAAAAAAATATGTATGTTAAATCTAAACAATATAATTGAAAATATTGGTAATACTTCCAACTAAGTTGTATACATTTTTTTAAAGCTAACACTTTTGTCTATTAGCTTGTTTTTAAATCAAGTCAAAACTATGCATAGTTTTTGAAAAAAATTGTTTTAAACTCAAAATTTGTGCAAAAAAAAGTAAAATACATAAAATCATCTAGTTTTTAGTTTTTTATCAAAAACAAATAAGAGCAATAAATTCTAAAATAAAAACAATAGTAGATAATCTTGAAGTATTGAAAAATTACACTTTAAACCTTTTTTAACTTTTTTTTACTCACATTTTGAGTTTAAAATTAAATTTTTCAAAAACTACGCATAGTTTTGACTTGATTTAAAAACTGGCTGATAGAACAGAATGTTGGCTTAAAAATTATAAATTGTAAGTATTACCGTTATTTTTTAACTATTTTTTTCCATTTTAAATAATAATTTTTTTTAAATTGCCCTTACTGCCTAAACGGGGGGAGATAGACCCCCCCTCCCATAGTAAAAAATGATTCTTTTTAACTGTTCTTAAAAAAACAGATATAATATCTTGTCGCCTGAGCTATAGTACTCTTGCCTAGTAACTTAACTTAAGTACCATTCACGCTTCAATTCTAATTTTTTTTTTTTCAAACTTGTGTGTGTGAATTTAAGTTGACCATCAAAACTTTATAGATAACAATTAATTGCAATGAAAAGTACACAAAAAGTGTTAATCGGTCAGCGATCGTTTGTGTTTTCATTGTTAGTCGCATTCGTAATAAAACTCAATATAATGTACAAGCTAAGCAGCCGTTGCAAATGTTGGATAGGTTGAAATTAAAAAATAGTACCCCCTGTTCTATGTTTTGTTTCGCTTTCAATTTTTTGTTGGTTTGTTTTTATTATATTGTTCCCGGGTGGTGTGATTTAAGTGTTTTTTTCTGTATGTAGGTACATAGGTAGTTGTTAGTTATTGCTTGTTTTATTCGTAGGAATTTATTTTGTTTTGTTTATCATTGGTTTTATTTGTTTAGGGACACTTTTTTATGTTTGTGTCAGTTTTTAATAAGGGGGGGACCTCCCTATCGAAAGTTTTCTGGCAACTTATCAAAAAACAATGAAATGCATTTTGATGATAACGTCCATTTTCAAAAAATGTTTAAAAATCTTGGTGCGCTGCTCAAGTGTGTACCTACCTCTAGGAAGCACTAGATCAAAGAAATGGCAAATAAAATGTTAACGTATGCCTCCGAAGTAATCGTTGTTCAAAAGGAACGTTTTTATTGAGTCAATTTGTAAGAAGCCAACTGTTTCATTTTAAAAGCATTCAATTGCTTTTATTGTTAAGAAAATAGTGAATCTAAACCTCTTCAAAAACAAATTTTTCTTAATCAAATCAATTTTGAAACTTGCAATAAAGTAACTAAACACGGTAAATCAATTTTCAGTATAAAATCTCAAAACCAATTCCTGGACATCAATAAACTCAGTTTTAGCAATAAACAGAATCGGTTTTAATAACAAAATGTTTTAAAGTGCATTCATGATTTATGCAATTATTTTGAATAAACATGAATGTGTTGCACACATGTGTTTTAACGCTATGATACATATATATAAACAAAAATGATGGATTGGGGAATTCGTCGTAAGTTGTTTTTTTGGACCAACTAAAGTCTTAAGTTTTGTATCATTTTAACTTGTAAAATGTTTCCTACATTTCTTTTTTTAACATGATTCTTAAAAATACAATTCCATGAAAATATTCTCACTCCAAGGGATGATTCGCTTCTCCCAATGCACTGATACTGTAAGCCTTATTATTGATTTTTCAATTATAGTCATTTTGAAATCATGTTTAAATGAGCAGCAAATATCTTTTAGTTGTTATTTACTTATGTTCATTATAGTTCGATATCAATTGATAAATTATAAATGGGTTTTCTGCTGTCGTTGTTTAAAAAGAATTATTTTTATTTTTCTTCACAAATAGTCTGAAAACAAAATGCTTAAAGCGTATCTCATGATTAATTGTTATATATTTTGCTTATTTCCTTGCACCTAATAAAATATTACACGAAAAGCATAAAGCTGAATACGTAGACTTTTATGTATAGTTTGAAAACA